>PNEQ01105489.1:0-10932 GCA_003012365.1 Medauroidea extradentata | reverse complement strand
GGAGTTTCCCCTTGTGGCGTAGGCGCGCACTAAGAAAGGAAAATTTGAAATTCGCCTATTAAGGTGGTGAAACGGGGTGAAATGTATTTTTTGCAAATCTTTGATATTTCTCAAACCCGACGGGCTATCGTCGTCTTATTCACTTCGTTAGGTCGCAAATACAAATGTCTAGAAACAAATTTCAGGATTTTACGAAATGTTTATATTAAGGAGGTGAAAAGCCGTTTAATTCGTTTACAGTAAATCCTCTCTTCCTCTTAAACCACCTGAGATATCGAAGTGATTTTTTTCTTTAAAATGAAGCTTACCCAATTACCTAAAAAGTAATTTCAGGATTTTTCAAAATTCGTTTTTGAAAGTCGGTAAAAAATAAAACAGTTTTTTGATTAATCAGTCGTATCACCTAAACCGTTAGAGATATCGAGGTGGCTTTTGTCTTATAATGAAACATAAGTAAATACCTAAAAAGTAATTTAACGATTTTTGGAAATTCGTCCTTGAAAGCCTATAAAAAATAAAACGTGTTTAAGAATAATATTTCGTAACAACTGAAATAGTTCAAAATTTGTTTCCTTTTTATTTCTTGCTTATAGTTAAACCTCTTTGGACTATAGCCTGTACACGCGAAATAACTCTCATGGCCTGTCTCGAAAAATTTGTAGTTAAGTCTGTGTAGTTGCGGTTTTTTTTTTTTTTTTTTTTTGCCAACCCACCACAAATAAAACCCCTTTGGACTGTAGCCCGTACATACGAAAGTATTATTACGGCCTGCCTTTAGGTATTCAATTGGGTATTGTACAAAGTTTGTGGTGTGGGATGGGTGGGGTTACGGGTTCGTATCCTGTGCAAGTCTTTGCGATGGGACATGACATGACATCATACGAGCATTTTGCGTGCGCTCTTTTCACTGAGCTAAGACAATTTATAGTTCACTGTTATTGAGTACGCTAGCTGTAAAATGCCTTCATCACATATTTTTTCCAGAGTTACTGTTTGTATTACATAATTTCACGCGGGCAAAGCCGCGGCCGGATAACTATTTTGTAGAGAAATAAAGATGAATTAGAAACAAAGATGTTCTGCAATTAAAGTACCCTCAGCGTAGTGGACTGGATAAAGCTGTTTGTATTTGTTGTTACAAAGATATACAGAGAATATAGTAACACCATCATTTAATACGTTATTGAAATTTAGTTACTCTTTTCTATAGTACACGCGGGCGAAGCCGCAAAGGGACATATATATATATATATATATATATATATATATATATATATATATATATATATATATATATATATACATACATACATACATACATACATACATACATACATACATACATACATACATATACCCTGACAGTTCAATCGTGAGATCTGCATTGAAGCCCAAAGTAAATGGAATTTGTTGAACAATCGCTGATTTAAAATTTTCAGTCATTAAAAATAATGAATTTCAATGTAGGGAGCCGCAAGATATGACTTCTCAATCCGTATCGTCTTCAAAGGTTCACTCCAGACTAATGAAGTTGCAGTCCTGACACCAGTTATGTCTTTTAACGTCGACCTGTAGATTGCACAGCAATTCTATGGGCCTCGTATACTTCTTCATTCCTGAGCGGCGTTCTCGCAACAATCGACTCAGACAAGCAGGTAAACTATTGTTTGAGAGAACCACACACCTAAGTAGAACACTCACAACTACAAAGGCAACGACTACCGAAATACTAACCTGGACGTGTCACTCTACATGCTTCCTCGACTGCTGAGGTCAGCAATGGCCGTTCAGTTACCACTGGGCGCCGCCCACATGCTGGGACATGTGCTCGCATTGTGCAGACACGTCATTGCCACGCTCAAAATTTTTCCACCCTAGAAGAAGTCAACTGTTCAACAGAAAATCTGAAACCTCCGACATGTTATCAACCGGCCTCGCACCACAGCGGACGTACAGTTGCGCAATAACCCAGCCCCACCCTGTCCACTGGCTAGAAAAAAAAAATTAAAAATAAATTCCAGCCGATAATACTGAACATATTGGTTGTTTATGCAGGGTGAATCAGAATGCGTGCCGTTATTTTGGTTTTGTTTTCTTGTAAAAGAAACTTCATTGTAACATTTATTTCATATTTATTCCACAAAGTGAATCCAATAGGATTGATACTGCCCTAAAGAGACTACAAAGTAACAATTCTAAAAAAGAACATATTAAAACTATTTCATTCTGCACTTGGCTCATACAATATTTGTAGTGACCGTCTTTGTATAACATGAAGGTTGTTTTATAAATTAGTTTTTAAAGTCAACGTTCAATGTATTACTACTCTAACTGTATTCTTCTCACTGACCAATCATAAGTTACCACTACGCAAAATTAACCGGCTCCGTCCATAAACAGCTTGTATATTTTCTAGAAAGTTAATTTTTGGGGACTAGTTATAAAACAACTTTTGTAAGATGGCTGAAGTGTCGTTATGACTGAAGATAAGTGTAAGCGAAGCTCGTTGTAGTAGGAGATGGTGCAATGTAGTGCACATTATTGCGGAGAACGGCGTGGTATTGCTTAGCCAAGGTTAGCACTGTGTCACGCACAGCGACAACCCTCGGGACCGCTCGTGATAACGGCATGCAATTTGCACAGTTGTCCTATAAGCATGTACGTCTCCCAGTACAACTCTCTCAAGCTACCCTCCTGCCAACACTTCCACACCTACCCACTAGTTTCCCCGCACCATTTCGTAGAAGCTGGGTTGCAAACTTTGCCGCTAGACATACGGACATATCCAAGCAATCGACGACCGTAACATCTGCGTGGCAATTTGCGTGGTCTTACATTTATATAATTGGTTAATACGCTGTGGAAATTACAGCTGCATCGCTGATAGAAAAAGTTTCATTGCAAAAGTTAGTGATTTAGCCCAAGGGAGGACGCGCTGGTACACGGATTAACCTTGGACTGGTTCTGTCTTGATCCTAAGTACGGGGTCGCAGCCCAGGTATGACCAAAGATAAACGAGGGATGGCAAGAAATGAGACCTCAGTAGTAGATCAGCGACGGAATGCAAGGGCAGAGGAAACGGGAGTTCTCCGGTAACAACTGCCCAACGACAACGTTCACCACGTTTCCCACATGGAACAAAACATTCTGAACGAATCCTGCTGGAGGCCGGCTACGTGCCTACGACGTGCGAACAGGGGTGCCCACAAGGGGGATTATTACACAAGTTGCGTATTTAGAATTTTTTTTTGGGGGGGGGGGTTTCGAGTCTAAAATGTTTTATCATAAACGAAAAATGTTTTCATGATTGCACAAGTGCTCTCTTTGTATTACCTACAAAGTAGGATAGTAAAAATCAGAGCTATTGTATTTGCTTACGATTGTTTTTACGAAATGGTAGCCTCAAAATCTCTCCAGTACTGAAGTGTAACTCGCAGTTAATTTATTTTTTAGTTTTTGGTGGGAATTTTTTTTTGGGGGGTGGGGATTTGCGCATTGGATCTTGGGGTAGGGGATGGGCACCGCGTGTGCGAAAGGAGCAGACACTGTCATAAACAGACTTTACTCCTCGACGTTTTTTTTCTCAAATGGTTCCTGCATCAGTGCGCAGAAGATACACACTTTACGTCCGTCGTATTGTTTACTGATGAAGCGACATTTGCGTGAGATGGTTACTTTAACAGCAGGAACATTCGGGACGACGTAAAACCTCATGCGACTGCCACAGTAGCGAACCAGAAACGGTTTTCATCTGAAAATCTGTGTGCGTATTGTCAGTAATAATCTAAATGGGCCCTACTAGATGCCGTGAATATTTAATTGACCATGTACTGCCAAATTCCTGCACCTGACATTTCCAGAGTTCCTCCAGAATGTTCCGCTTGCGGTTCGGCGACGTATACGGTTTCCACACGACAGTGCCTCTCGACACGACACAACAGCTGTACGTAATCACAACTTGGCATTTCCAGCACAGTGGATTGGAAGTGGCGGCCCTGTTGTGTTGTCAGCATGCTCTCCGGACATTAATCACTCGACTTTTTCCTGTGGGGCTTCGTCAAGGTTTTGGTGTACGACACACCCATCGAGTCAGAGGAAGATTTGCTAGCTAGGGTAATGGCTGCCTGTGACAAACTTCAAGATACACAATGTGTTTTCGAAAGAGCACGTCAGTCATTGATACGCTGACACATGTGTTGCTATGAATTCGGAGGCCGCCAATTTGAACATATGTTGTAAAGATTTTAAGATGGCGCAAAATTACATGGCTAGTACAGATTTCCTTCAATTTTATTTCATGTTTTATTTCTCGTTAAGTGGGACAATCACATCTAATCTGTTATGTATGCACTTCGCTAATTTTTTACCGCACACTTCGTTGCAGCATGTATTCCAGTGCTGTGCAGCACACAATCTGTAATTCCTGGTTGCATACATGGTAGGCAATAGCGCTTCTTTAGAAACCAAACATTTAATAATTGCCCCAAAAGGGCGAGCGTTAGACAGTTTTGCAAGAGACTTTTATTTATTTATTTTTTTTTTTCAAATTTACCGCCATTAAATTATGATTTATCAAAAATAGCTACTTCCTACTCTCTCTCACACACACACGCACACACACATATTTCTTTAATGTGATTGAGGTATACTAAATATACAAATGCTTCACGTTGTTATTGCATTTGGTAAAACTATTTCGTAACCAGAAATTAGTATCTATCAAGCAAGTAGTTTCCTAAATATTACAAAACTTGTTCATTTTGTCTCAAAATTTGGAAGCGTCTCCAGTGCTTCCTATGCAAGCTAGACCGTGGGTTCCCTACATTAAACATTCTACTTTAACCTCTATGCCAAGGCCCCAACTGGCGCGTATCTTCCGCTTGAAAAATTATCCTAATATACTTAATATTAATCCAGGTATATTTTATCGTATTTATAAGTGTGCTGAGAGAGTGTTGACGGTGTAAAGTTGCCAGCCCTGGGCGGTGTGTCGAGCTGCGGGGACCTGCACAGCAGATACTCACACCAAGTACGCGTATATCTCCAGGGAGCTGTCCTCGCTAAGTGTCGACTAGCAGCGCGTCCAGATGGCGAACATCGCCTCCCAGAGCCTCGCACAAACTTGCTACAACTCTCAACTGCGAGCTCGTAGCAGCCAAGTGTTTGCTTGCCGCTGACGTGGGACGTATTCCCAGGCTTCACTGCTAGCTCGCGTGTTCCTCCAAGTGGCGGTCGTAATACAGCTCGTGTTACGGTCCACACACACACACACACATACACATGTTTATACAGGTTGTTGCAAAATTCCATGCCAGTATTCTACAGAAACAGTCCTCACGTGTAGAGGAACAAAAAGTGTCGTATGAACATAGGTCCAAAAATGCACCGTTTCTGCGCTACATTTGGCATACATGACATACGGTTGATAGCACGCTGGCAGGATCATGTTACTGTGTCACAGTTGTTCCTACTGTCTGTGTGTTAGTGGCGTAGTGTATGGGATAGTAACATGTTATGTACTGCTGTAATGATGCCCTACAGCAACATGATCCTACCCGCGCGCTATCAACCATACGTCATCTATTGCCAATTGTAGCGCAGAAATGGTGCGTTTTTGGACCTATGTTCATACGACACATTTTGTTCCTCTACACGTGAATATTGAATATTGTTTCCCTAGACTATTGACATGGAAATTTGCAACAACCTGTATATGCTACGCAGACTGTTTAAAGACAGACATATCCACTCTATAATATAATAATGAATCGCAAAATGTGTTGGTAAGCGCATAACTGCATAACTCAACAACGCCTGGGCCAATTTGGCCAATTATTTTTTTTAATGTTCGTTGAAGCTCAAAGATGGTTTTTACGGCGAGAAAAATTCGAATAATTGCCGTAAATAAAACCTTTAAAAAAGTAGAGTCAATTTGAGATTTATTGCTATTGTTGTTTAAACAATGTAGGTATGTTCCTGTGATCGAGGCCTTAAGCATTCACTCAGGTATTGTATAAAGTTTGGGGTGTGGGAGGGGTGGGGTTACGGGTTCGTATCCCGTGCAAGACTTTGCGATGGGAATTACATGACATCATACAAGCGTATTGCGCGCGCTCTTTACACTGTTATTGTGTACGCTAGCTGTTAAATGCCTTCATCACATATATTTACATTAAATTATTTCACGCGGTGGAAGCCGCAGCCGGGCAGCTATTTTATAGAGAAATAAAGAGGTTTATTAAGTTCTGCAATTAAAGTACGCTTAGCGCCTGGACAAATCTGTTTGTATTTGATGTTTTAAAGATAAACAGTGAATATTGTATAATATAGAATATAGTATCACCATCAATTAACACGTAACTAAAAGTTAGTTACTCTTTTCTATAGTACACGCGGGCGAAGCCGCAAAGGCACAGCTAATGCTTTATGATATACAATATTCTTAGTGTATAAACAGTTTTGCTGGTATTCCAACACGGGAACAGGCGACATATAACTGGCCATATGAAAAACATGGATTTCCAAGAAAACTAACACTTAGCTACTGCTCTTGAGATTTATTTATCGACATTAATTATAACAATTCGATTTCAATAGCCATCGTTAAGACAGGACAACGTCTGTCGGGTCAGCTAGTATACAAAAAAATAAATGTTTGTTTGCTCGTCTGTTCGTCGTACATGCTCCCGTACTAACCATCCAACTATGATTAAACTTGGTTAGTGGCTGTGGGTAGTTTAACGAGATTGAAGTACGTCCAAAAATGTAGGGAAAACCGTATTTGAGTACTGGGGACGGGCAACACGTAGTACCCAAAACATAGTGAAAAAAAAAAAAAAAAAATGTTGTTGGGTGGTTGTATGTGCGCTCGCGAAGGTAAGTGCGAACATAAAACCTGTAATTTGGTGGGTGGCCCAAACGGTATACAAAGGCCAAAACATAGTTCCCCGCGAATATTTACGCCAATGAAACTCATACAGGGAGAGCTACTTTACGATATATTGTTCATTGTCTGCGATTTCAGTCATTCACGTTCCAGTCAGACCGTGTATTATTTACGTTGCATATGCAAGTGTATACATACGCCGGTGTTATTTCGTTTAAGTGGTATAAATTGAAAAAAAAAAAAAAAAAAAAGATAAATATAGGAGCATATACTTTCAAAAATCGGTGATGATCGACAATAATAAATCAAATTATATTTGTTACGCACTGCTGTTCGTAAAACAACGTGCATGTGAAATCAAGGAATTTTATACAATTGAGTGGCGTTATATATTGGAAGTTCTCCTTAAAATCGGATCTTCTACTATTATAGAGTTTCTTCCGCAACATTATGTGTATCTGTATATAAAATTCCTCGGTTACTCTGTGAAGTAAGAGCCTGAGATAATGCTTTGAGCAGTTCATTGGCCTGTGTTTGTTATCGCCGTCGCGGATGTTATGAACCGAGTAAAGGTATCTAAAACGTTGTGATACCGCGAAGCAAGTAGACCTGAAATTAGGCTAATACTAGGTAAATATTTTTATATCTTTTCTTGCTAGTAACATATTATATGTAAGTGATTTTAAAATGTTGCGGAACAATAGAGTTCGTATGATTCCTTACAAGTAATAATATAAATTTTTTAGTAAAGAAAGTATTTTAATACTTATTCGGCACTTTTTATCATGATTGTTTGAATTGTGTGTTTTTCAATGTGTACACACAATAGTGGTATATGTATCGTAACTGATATGCATTTTGTATGAAGTTGTTGAATAAACTTAAATAAACATAAATGCGCATTTATTATACTGGAAAGTACGTGTATTTTTTCTGATTTGTTATTTGCTAGTTTATTACTTATCAAAGGGTATGTTTCTATTTTACACAGCAGCTAAATAATAACCTACTTGTCCAACAATTACATAGTTAAAAATTTTAATTCAAAATCAATTGAAGTGTCTTTGAAGTTTTTGATGTACACACGTTTACTTTAAAAATAGAACTTAACATAAAAACTTACACGGGTAATAAAACCCACGGCAAAAGGAAACTCATTATTATATTCCATAACTTAATTTTGTTAGTCGTAAACTTCATAAATTATATTTTGATAGCGTGGGAGTGATGGTTTACTGCGTAGCTCAGAGATTCTAACCTAGTCAAGAACATCGTCAGAGACTACAGTGCCAAACTCTTCTAAACCTCCCTCCGTATCGATTACCTTTACCTATCCCAATAAGTGATCTGGTCGCGGAAAACCAGCAGATCGTCAATCATTCTGAGCCCTGTGGTGCAACAAAGAGTGCCTGCTAGGATGTAGTACTCATACACTAACCCACCCTGACATGAAGCAACATAAATATTTAACACCGTATGAGAGCACGCGTGCACGATACTCAAGTAAAAAAATGTTTGTTCAGACCACAACCTCTTTAATCTAAGTTATCATGCTGTGAACATGACTAGTTTCCTGGAAAATGCGATATCTGTGTTTGCACTTAGGTTGAACGTGTGTGTGTGTATACGGTAAGGAATATAAATCGCTGAAAATCTGAAGGGTACAGGTAGCCACACCTACATAAAAAATAATGAGTGCAGCAACGTAAACTCTATTGTCACCAGTAAAGCAGTAAAACCAACGCGAAGGTTATGTTGATGAAGAAGTAAAGTGACGATAAATCAAAAAACAGTTTGAATGGAACCCTGATATTTCGGATTCATTTTAGATGCATGACAATGCGTTGTGCCATTTGAAGTAGGTACTACAGTTTTTGTATCACTTGTATTAACGGTAATTTCAATTTCTTTTAAATGTCACAGAAACATATTTTAACTACTAGAAACGTAATTTTACGCTTTTTAACGAGTTTTAAAGCATGTGGACCAACTTTCACGAAATTATTAAAGCCCCGGCGTAGTATATTGAGACTGACAGTATGGTTATTCTATGACGACCACGAGTCGTTAAATACCGTTTATTGGTTTTATTGAAAATACTAATAATGATTTACGAAATATTTTTAATTGAGAATTAATATTTTATATTTATTTGTGGATTGTTTTCACTGCAATTTTGTTTACTTACAGTGTTTAGCGTATTTTTACATTATACAGTAATTTGTGGTTTGAGATTAGGACCTTTTTAGTCTTCGTGATTAGGTGTGACAACAGGGAGACTTTTGGCGGCTTTTCCGATGTATCGAAGTATGGGCGTGTAATATTTTACGCCCTATTTAAATATAAAAATGAAGAGCACGTCCTAAGCTGAAGATAGTTATTACAGCCCCCAAATTTAAATAAAATTATCAGGACAGCCGGTCACAGAAGAAGAGGACCGAGCTGTGGGGCCTTGGACATTAATTCGGTGTAAACTTTATGAAAAGAAGAGGACGTCGTTTCACGCCATTTTGGCGAGCTAAGTGATTGTAAACAAGTTTTTCGTGTCACCAATTTTGAGTACTTTTTCACCAAGTTCGTCCGTGTAGAGTTAAAATATCAGTTTAACCAGTGTTATTAGAGACAGAATTTCAATATTTAAACACTTGAATTCAGTAATTTAATGAATAATTTGTTAAATACTGATAGCGAATTCTGTAAACTTACCCAGAAGTCCTGGAGTACGAGGGAACATGTTTTTGAGCAGCCGACTCAATTAATTTAAAATATTTTTTGTAACGTTAAACAAAACCCTTAGGGCAGTTTTCAGTATTTTTGAGCCAACAATTTAACCAAAGTCAAGGAACTTAAGTATTTTATTATTTAATATTTTTGGAATGATTTTATTAATCTCAACACTAACGACTTAAAGTAAATTCCCCAAACTATGGAATGTTAGTTAGATTTACACGTCCTGTCATAGGTTTTGGATTTACAGTCAGTTACCTCACTACAAATCAAAGTTCCTAATAAAAATTATAATTTCATTTTGAACTAGTATTCTTTCATTTATTGTCAATTTGTCTGTGTGTAGTGTGGTAAGTTGTGGTGTTATGTGTCAACTTCTATTCCAGTCAACGACTATCTGTGTCCACACACTGTGTCCTACACACAATTCCATATACGAACGCAGCAACGTATTCAGAGAATAAAGCCTGACCAACGCCATATCCCATACATTGAAAATATGGAGTCTCATCTGTTTTAGCATGTATTACTGAATCTGTACGCATGTAGCAACCAATCTTAGTGAAATAAGAACGCGAATGACATAAGGAACAAAAAAGGTACACTTGTCCGAACACGCTCAGACAAACTGTTTCTGGGATACAGGCACTTAACAGTCGGAGCATTATGACAATGCCGACAGATAGGCAACCCGTGTAGCACGTTAATGGTGTTGTGCTTCCTGGGAACACTAGCGATGTACAACCATATTACCGAGAGGTATGCAACACACGTGACAACAAGGAAGAAGGAGGTATGCAGGATGTCTTTAGTAGAATGTAAACAAATGTTGTATTGTTTAAACTCGTTGGAAAGCACAGGAACAAAATGTGTAGGTAACACAGCACAGTGAGTACATATTGTGTTTGGATTCCACAAAACATTCTTACATTACACCTAGCAAATTTTAAAGCAACGCGTGTTCAAATTATAAGCTATATATCCCTGTACAGGCACATTCATGACACACAACCGCTGCCTGCAACGCTCGCAAGTGATCGTTTGTTACACACACCACAGCAGCATGCAGTCTGGCAATACATTCCTTCACGCTTTCCATAGGTTCACGGTACACTAGCAGATCCTTAAGGCTGTTCAAGGGCCTCGGACATGTAATGAAAATCAATGTAACATAAGGAATTCATAATATATATGTAGCAAGTATGTGTTTGGTACCTACTTAATAAAGTTTCGGAACTGAAATAGCTTTTGTTTCATTTATTTTAATGAGTCTTCTGTCCTAATTTAATTCATACAAATCATAACTATTTTCTTTTCCT
>PNEQ01105488.1:24420-62358 GCA_003012365.1 Medauroidea extradentata | reverse complement strand
GAAGTGAAATAGTCGGCAGGAAGGCGAACTCAGTCACACACGCCAGCAAAATGGCTTCCCTGGCCAGCAACATGGCGGAAACACCTACTGCCAATCAGCGTGAGGCAGCTGCTCTGCTAGTCGGCAGCCAGGCCAATAGGAAACCTGTAGTAACATGCAGGAGCCAAACAGACACGGGGCTGGAGTCTACAGCCTCGGGTAGCCAATAAGCGGCCAAGTTCGCCTATATCAAACGAGCCGCCACGTCATTTCACGTCTGTATTACTATTTAGTCTGTGTCCACGTATTGAAACTAGTTGGCGCAGAAATATTCTCACCGAAACTCATTGCCTCTAACCATTACTTGTGATTTATTGAATAAGCCTTAAATAGTTATTTATCCATAAACTTATGTATCATTATTATTATGTACTATTACAACAAATATTAGAAGAACTCAATATGTTAAATGCATAATATGTACTTGAAACGTTTAATTATTATTATTAATATTACTATTATTAATTTAAGCATGCTGAACATATTTTTTACAACTACAGAAAGTAAAGTATTTAATTTTGGGTTGTTATTAGTAGGGCTTGGAAAAATTAGCGAGTTCAATGACGTGCATGTTAGAATCCAATGTCTTATGCATACTCAAGCCCCGTCTATTCGTTAATTGTCTGCTGTCTGAATGAGTAGCAGGTAATAGACAAATAGTAGGACCTCGGTATACATAGGATATTGGATTCTAGCGTGTTGGCTGTTGAACTCGCAAAATATTCCTGGCCTTAGTTATTTGTTATGGTTAGAAGCACGATTATTTCGCGTTTTGATTCAAGGTCAGGCTGAACGTCAATAACGTATACTTCACTCCTCCTGTGATCTGACGAGACCGGTTCAAACACACATTCGACGACTGTAAGCCAGTTATAAATAAGTAAACAAGTCGTGGGGGATATCACGTGCTACTCGTTTGTACTGATAGAAACCAATGGATATTCGGCTTCAGTCGGTACACGTATAGAACTGAGAAGTCTAGGTAGTTGCTAGATGAATATGCGAAATACTCGTGCCTCTAGTTATGGTAACTAAGGCGATGAATACTAGTAATTTTTTGAGGTACATTGAATAAAATTGAAAACATTTCCCGATGAAACATAATAGCCCATCGTGTTATTCGTATAAATGACTATTACTTAATTTTTTTTCTTATTTTGTAAATAAATAACCCGTAAATCAAGTAGAAGGTTAATTATAAAATAGAACATACTGCTGATATAGACGAAACAGCTAGATATTTAATAAAAAAGAATGGCGATTTAACTAACTGGAAATACCTAAACAATTAAACAAAACAACATCGAAATAGAAACAAGTCTCTGGTTTCCAACTTTGCGCACGTTTCGTTGTTACACTCTATCTGAATTAGTGAATATTCACTGATTCGCGCTGATAGATGGACCAGTCTCAACAATTTGAATCAGTGAAAGCAGTTACGGCTTAATTTGTGAATATTCACTGATTTCCTTCAAGAGTGCCGACATCTCACAAGTGAATCAGTGAATATTCGCCGGTTTTTCCTGTTGTTTTCAAAGAACAATTTTCACTTATTGAACCAGTGTAAAATTACTGGAAAATCTGTGGACATTCACTAATTAACTTGTGGAATGTGGGCACTATTCATCGGAATCAGAGAATAGTCACCAATTTCACAGTGGTTTCTCACTGATTCAGTTTGTTGAAACTGCTCCACCCATCGGCGTGAATCAGTGAATATTCACTAATTCAGATTTAGAGTGTATGTACGTTCGAATGCATCCAACCTAAATTCCTAAAAACCTAAAAATGCAGAAAGCCTTATAGGTTGGGACTGTTAATTTTCGCGAGAAGAGTTTCGCTCCACTTTGTTTCAATGACTTATTTGCACGTCTGCAGCTCTGATTCATGGTCAATGATTTGTCGTTCAAACTCTCACAAGTCGTGGGGTTCTACCTGCAAATCGTAGACGTGTGTTGTTGTAGGAACCTGACTGTGATTGGCTTTGTGAAATGAGAGTAGTCTCTTCTTAAAGACGTACTGCCAATAACCAAGACTCAGAACTGCAGGTTTCACGTTAAGGCACTGAAGAAAAAAATTGCGGCTGAATTCGTTTTGTGAAAATCAACTGTCCCTAGTTATCGGCAGTTACACAATTGAACACATCATATTACTTAATTGTTGCGAAGTCATACCAAAGCCATCTTTAGTAGAAGGCCGCGGTCATAAATCTGGCTACACTGTCAAGAAGGGTCATTATAACACTTTTTTTTAAACTCTCCAACAGCAATGGCTGTCCCTGATTCGTTATTTTGTCTACGAGCCGACGAATCAAGTAAAGCCATTGTCGTTGGACAGCTTAAAAAAGTGTTAAAATAACCCTTCTTGGCAGTGTTGCCAGATTTATGGCCGCGGCCTTCTACTAAAGATGGCTAAGGTCGTACGCAATGGTGTCACCAAAGCTAAAGTCAAGCAGTATTGACTTTACGTTTCCGATAAACTGAGGACTTGAAGTAAAAATCAAGATGGCGTTCGCAAAGAACCAGGCGATTATGTACGTTATAATGAAAAATGTTTATTTATAGCGACGGGTGTACTCTCCAGTATTGTAATTAAATGAAAAATGTAACACTTGTGTCTAATGTACTTGAAAATCCTTGTAGATGACGTTAAATAAGAATTGTAAATGAACTTCAAGGCCATACGCTTTAGTTTCTCCTGTTTTTCGGATAATTACTTTTTTAAACTTACACGAGAACCTGTATCAAATACCTGTCTGGCAGTTTTGTTTAAAATTGTTTTTTCCGTGATTTTTTCAAAGCAATAAATTATACGGTTTCGATTAAAAATGCAATTAACTAGCATTTCTCTAGTTACATAATTAGCTAAATCCGTATTATTTACTGCCTTGAAAAAATCAGCCAACACAGAAAAGACGATTATCTGCTCTCGTTTAGGCGTTAAAAATTAATATCGCCAAAAAAATACAAACCACAGATCATGGAGCTTTTCGTTAATAGAAAGAATTTATTTTGTTCTAAAGAAGTTAATAAATGAAAAATATTATAATAAATAAACTTATTTTAAAAATATTTACGTGATATGTTTCATGACAAATATGTAATGATTTACAACACAATATTTCTGTTTCAAAGAACAGTTTTTCAAGTGTCGTTACTTTACGTTTATATGGTACATTGACGAAGTACTTCGCAACGGAAACGTTCAGTTAAATGTTAAGATATTCGACTGTGTGTATGCCTTAAGAGGGCGTGGCACATAATATAACGCTAAAAGCGTTAATCTATAACTGTATGTTTCTTGAAGCCAATTTGCGAAAATTAAACAATAGCAATCGTAGACAGTAGTTTTAGCCAACGTTTTAAACAAAATTGTTTCCAGTGTTACGAACTTCTGAGGCACAATCTCTGACGCCGGAACCTCGTGCATTTAACTGCGGCGCAAGAGATCACGCGTAACGAATTAGTAATTCTGGATAAATATTTACTAATACAGTTGGCAAATACCATTATCTAGGATTGTCGTGAAGTATTTTATCCATATTGGCTTCGAAAAAAAAAAAACGTAGAAATCAATTGATGTTTTCAGCGTTTATTTCTGTACCATGCACTCTTAAGATTGCCGCCTACCCACGCGTGAGAGTCTCAAAAGCGACGGAGACATAAGGTCGACCTTGAAGCGCGCATCAAATGCCGCGTCGTCTCAACGAGCCAAGCGCTGAACTAGCGTGCAAGGTTCCCGCCGAGCTGTTTTTACTATGGGACACTAAGCAGTGACCATATCGCACACCTAATGCAATACCAACATAACACAATATATGTCATTTTGAGATAAAGACGGTTATCTCACATACATGCTTTCAGATTTTTTGATTTTTACAGTGTAATATAAACATAAGACAAAATATGTTGGTATTGCACTGAAAAATAACTTCTGCTCTTTATCCCCGTGCTGCATAAATAGTAGGAACGTTGGTCTTGTCATTAATCACTGCTGTTACTTAGCAAAGATGCTAAAAACTAAACTTTTTAATTTAATTATTGTATTTTTTTTGTTATGTTAGTATTGCATTAGGGAAGGAAATCTATCCTCTCTTTAACTACACACATAACTCAAAATAGTTGATTTTTTAGTTGTGTTGGTATTGCACTGGGGCTGTGACCATATAATTTTATTGGTGGAAAGTCTGCAACTAAGTTCAGTGCAGGTCGCAACCTGAGTTTCACATACATCCGGTTAGTACATTTTGAAGTACGGAAGTCTGAAACGGCCGTTTTTAGCCATGTTGGAGGGCTTAGGAAGAGTGTTTTTAATGATCGTGGTGTCTTAACAATGAGGTTCCGACCTTGTCTGAAGTTTGATTTCTTTTCGTACGTTGGCACAATGGACACACGTGGAATATTTTCGCAGAATAAACCTGTTTACGAACACACTGCAACGCACTTGAAGCGTGGTGTAGGCGGCCGCCCAGAATTTTATTTATCGATTTTATGCAATAACGCGTGTTTTAAAACTCCAAAAATTTTCGGTAAATGTGACAATGTTAAGGCCATGATCTTTCATTTATTTCAAACAATTGCAAATAACTTGAATATTTTTAAACCAATTGCTTTAAAAAATTTGAGACGATGCACAATTTTGCCACAGCGTTTTTTTATAGTAATATACCGTTTGCTCGCAAAAAAAAAATTATGCTTCAATTTGGCTTATTTTAACAATTAAATATAAGATATTTCAGGGACAAAAATTTATAAAGCAGTTTGATGAATTGCAACAGAAAAATTCAGATGCAAACGATGATATATAAGTGTTAAAACTGCCAGAGTGAACTTTTTATACATGTATTAATTTGCGTTAACAAAATATTTTCGAAACCACTGCTAAACTAAAGAGCGAGGCCTTAAGGCACAGAAAATATTTGTGATTAATTTTGGAGATCATAATAGTGTTAAATGTTCATCTTAAATTGTACTTGTAATCATTCTGGAAAGTTAATATATAATTTACTTGCAATGATTCTGCACGACAAATTAATAAAATAATCCATTATCATTTATGTCCGGTAGTTTATCAAGACTATATCCCATGTCTGGTCAAAGAGAAAATTTTGATAATACAACTTGAATAAAAGTTATGGCTCTAAATCCCAAACTACAAGAAAACAATCTAACACTCCTACTTAAGGGCTTGTTCCCGAGTTTTTATCAGACTGGTGCCAATAAATCAAATATTTTTTAACCAACATTTTTGAAAAAATTTGAGTCAATGTGCACAATACTGTGGACGCGTTTTTTGAAATAATGTACCATTCGCCAACAGAAAAATAATTTCCTTCTTTTTTGCTTATTTTCACGGCGAAAAACGTGGTACTTTCGGCAATGAAATCTAAATAACCGTTCAGTATAATTCTACAAAAAAATTCTGCTACAAATTATAATATATAAGTGTCAAAACTGTCCAGCGAAATTTTGATATGAGTATTAGGTAGCAATAAAAAAAAATATTTTCGAAATCACTGCAAAACTCCGTAACAAGGCCTTAAATCAGCGCTGTCCCGGATACTGCAAGGCTGTGGGTAGACCGAGGACTTGCTCCAAGGTCGCCGACCTAGCAAGGGCTGACAACCCTAGCGGCGTAAATAAGGCTCAGAGCCGTGGCGGCAGGATTACAGGACTCCATCCTTCCCTCGGTCTTATTGCGGCCCAGTTACCCGAGTGTGTGTGTGAGAGAGATGGAAGATACGCACTGTAGAGAGACAGATATACACAGCATAGTATGTATATACATGTTACTTACCCAGAATGGCCGCAGTTCTGTCACAGAGTGGCTTACAGATCAGAAGCGAATTTATTTTTATACTTGAAGTAGGAAAATTATTTTGGTAATCTGGTTTCCAAATAAATGTTTTTAAATAAGTCAGAGGTGGTTCTTGTAAAGATATAAATGATGTAACATTGTAAGGTATAGCCTTGTATCGTTAGTAACTGAATAAAGGAAAAATGAATTTAGGAAATAAACTTGTTTGTACAAGAACTGCTAAGCAAAGATTGCATAGTGTAATAAAAAAATTAAAAAAAAAAAAAAAAAAACGGACTCACCGGGAGGGATTCAAAAATTTGTTCTTACACTTGTTAACTGAGTTCTTATGGCCCGTAGATCACACAGCTTATGCATTCTAACGTACAGGTAATAATTGAACTCGCAAAATTTTCCTGTTGCCAGCCACAGAGTATTTAGAAATACAGAAGTGAAATAGTCGGTAGGACGGCAAACTCAGTCACATACGCCAGTAATGGCTTCCCTGGCCAGCAATATGGTGTAGAAGCCTATCGCCAACTAGCGAAAGGTGGCAGCCCTGCGAGCCGGTAGCCAGGCCAATAGGAAACTTGACGTAATATGCAGAAACAAGACACGGGGCTGGTATTAACAAACTTGGGCAGCCAATAAGCGATGAAGTTGGCTCGTATCAAATGAGCCGCACGTCATTTCTCGTCTGTTTTAATATTTAGTCCGTGCCGTAGCTATAATTAGTTTGACTTAAATTAAACATTAAAAAACTCCCGACTCACACCAAACTAAATTTCGAATCGATAAGACCAGTCGATGTTGCTCACAGCCCTTAAAAAATAATAAAAGTGCTGATGATCTTCAAATAGCTTAATAGAATTTCTTGAATCACAGCACAAGAACACTCAATGAAGCCACCTTTCCAACAAAAAAAATCGTCTGTTTAGGAGCTGCGATGCCACAGACAGACACACAGATGCGCTCATTAAACTTATAACACCCCTCTTTTAGTGTCTGGTGTTAAAAATGACCAGAGACGATGGTTTATAGCAGGAAAATTTGACTCTTTGCTCGGTTCCAACGTATATTAAGCTTATGAAAATATTACTGGCTTTCGCTTATACGTTGAGATTTTGTCCTATTTAGTTAAGCCAATAAGAATTCCGTTATTGTAATATTTGATGCCTATTATTGGACTGCTGACAGCTATGTTGTGCTAGACGTATATTGCCCAGTTATACAAGTCACAAGAAACTGCAATGTTTTCTAGGGTATGTTGGCACCACGGTCGTAGAAGAACAGGTCTGGACACTCGCCTATCTACAAACGTATTTTGCTTGACCCTCTTGTTGTTTGGTTGTAGTTCGTCAAGTTACCGAGAATGTTGTACTTTTTGGCGCTGTAATCCGGGTGGTCGGAATCAAACTCCGTCCACTTTTCCCCGTTGTTAACATTATAAAGTAAATAAATATTTATGGAGCCATGATTTAAAATTGTGAGCGAAGGGAGTTTTCCATAAATTTATAAATAAACGTTCTGATAAATTGCTTATCTTGGTGGGAGGGAAGTGGGCGGAGTTTGAGTTCGACCACCCGGATTACAGCACCAAAAATGTATAGCATTATCGGTAACTTGGTGAACTGCAGCCAAACAACAAGGGGGTCAAGTTTCCATTCGAGTGTCCAGACCTGTTCTTCTATGGCTGTGGTTGGCACAAAACATTTTCGCGATATACCAGCGTCTCTAAAAATGACTATTGTTGGCAGAGTTGTCACGTCGAAGCCGCGGCATTCTGCTGAAGACGGTGCGGCTGTGGTCCTGCTCAAACCCAGAGTCCTACCTATGACTTGAAGACAGCGCTGCGATAGACTGCGATCTGAATTGAAGTCTTGCCTGCGTATGACGTAATTAGCAGGGCTCTGAAATATTCACGATTCATTTTGTGTACAGGCAAGAATTCAACCAATTCAAAGTTCACGACACATTTGCATTTGGCCCGTGACACAGCTGGCACATCCTTAGGGACCACTGTTTTTCGCGAAAATAATTTTTACCCAGTTCGTTTCAGTGGCTCACGTGCACATCTGCAATTCTGCTTCATGTTTATTGGCAGTGTGAAGAGCCGTATATTATTTGACTGAGCCAATTATAATAAAGTTCCTGCAACACCACACGTCTGTGATTTGCTGGTAGAATACCAAGGCTGGCGAGAGTTTAATATCCAATGACTGACCACGAAGCAGAACTGCAGATGTGCACGTAATTCACCGAAAAAAGTAGCGAGTCTATTACGTCACTATATATAAGTTTTCTCACGGTCAGAGTTTCCAGAAACGGCAGAAGCTTAATAAAAATCCCTAAAAAAAACTAGAAAGTCATCTAATGTATAAAATTCTCGTGTCACAGTGTTTGGTTCCATACTCCTCCGAAACGGCTTAACCGATTTCAATGAAATTTTGTATATACATTCGGTAGGTCTGCGAATAGGTTTTTATCTATTTTTACACTCCTAAGTGCTATTGTTTAGTAAATATTTTTAATTTATTTATGTGACAAAACAACGTTTGTCGGGGCAGCTAGTCATCTTATGCATTTTATTTAGAAAGGGTGATTTATCGCGGGAACAGTTGACTGTTCGCTAGACTTCAATGTAATGTGTACATTTCCGACGCTTCTATTTCGTTACTGGCGAGTCCGTATTTAACCGGGCCAATGACAACTCTGGTGCGCTACTACTGGACGTCTGTGATTCGTCTGTAAACAACTAGACTGTACCACACAACCGCCGGCCAACAATACGTGTCGGAAGACGATACACTGATTTGCAGAATACGCTGGCAGAAAACATTCTCGCCATTTTCCACCATCTATAATTGTATCACACAGGGGCAAAGAAAATATTTGCACCAGTTTGTTTTAATTCTTTACGTTCACATATGTGTCTCTAATTCACGATTTTTCGGCAGTTTGTATTCGTGCAGAGGCAGCTCGTGTTTGAATGCGCCAATCAGAACAGAGCGAGGTTGTTGCGACGCCACACGCCGGTGGTTAGCGGGTAGAACACAGAAACACAGAGATCTGAAAATATCTCATCACTGGCCGTGAAGTATAGCCAAGATATGTATATAAAAACTCGCATTGAATATTTCGTTTTGTATTTCTAAAAATGTCTGAATTTGAAATAAGATAATTACGAATTTTTTACAGTAGTTAATGAGAGTCTTTTTTATATATGTCATGATGTAGACGGTGAAACTGTTCTTCAGCGTATTTATATATATATAATAGCCGCCCCAGAAAACGTTGTTTTGTCACATAAATAAATTAAAAATATGTACTAAACAATAGCACTTAGGAGTATAAAAAATAGATAAGAACCTATTCGCAGACCTACCGAATGTATATACAAAATTTTATTGAAATTGGTTTAGCCGTTTCGGAGGAGTATGGAAACAAACACTGTGACACGAGAATTATATATAGTAGATATATACCTATAGGCTATATTATTCCTGTAAGGCAGTTGGTTTCCTTTCTTGTACAAAAAAGTTTTATGCAAATTTGGTCTTTGAAATGCCACTATACAAAAACTATGAAAGGTAGTACATTTTAATTGCTGTAAAAATTATCTCGTACAAATATAAAACTTTTCAAAGCAATTACATTTTTTCGGAGAACTGCCGTGTTAGAGGGCGGAAAAGAGTGTGTTTTTGATTAGTCCTCGATATCTATCGAATCCTTCGAGAATAACCTACAGAAAATATTGCTGCATTAAAACAATGATACGTAAATGCCCAAAATGTTATTAGAGGTTTTTTCTTAGTTTAACCCCTAATGGAATCGTCGGTATAACTCAAACCCAACATGTTAACGTTTAAATTTTCACTTCAATTATTTAAGTTACTTACAGAAATATTTAAGATACGATTAAAATTTTCTTCGAAATTCAATTTATCAGAGGGAGAAACATGTTTCTATCATTCTTCCATATCTATCGAACCCGTAGTGATATCAAATTACTCATTTGCTTTAGGACGATGCTTAGATCAATACCCACAAAGTATTTAATTTTTTTCTTCAAATTGGGTATGAAAGTTGTATGAAAATCGAAAGCCGTTTCTTAACATTAATTTTTAGCTTTAAGAGTGCTTGGTATATAATTCAGAACTAAAAGCATCAGTTTAAAACTGTAGGTTTCTCAAAGTCAGTTTGCAATAATAAAAAATCAGCAATCCCAGACAATAGTTTTTGCCAACATTTTGAGCAAACATTTTTCTCTAGTAACGTATTACTGCAGAACAATGTTTGACGCCGAAATATCGTACATTTAATAGCGGCGCTAGAGATCACGCTTAACAAACACATTATTCTGTGCAAATGTTTGCTAATAAAGTTGGCAAATATAATTATCAAGGATTGCTGTTTTGTAGTTTTTAAATTTTGACTTTTGAAAACGTGCAGATCTGAAATTTATTGTAGAACTTTGCACTTATTTATCTACCACGCCCTGTTAAGATAACTTTATGCCGTATTTATTTTCTTAAATAGTGATGCTTAACAACCTGAAAACTAATTTAACTTTTTTAAAATTTTTTATTTGATACATATGGGGGTGAAACGAGTGAAGAGTTCTTTCAGTGAACTTTCGAACCCAACGGGTATTATGTTCAATACGACACACGTTTGTTTAATTTTTTTTAAATATTTAAATTCCATTTCTAAGGGTATGCAAAGACGTGTAATGTGTTGTAGACTTGCTTTTTTTTGTTTACATAAATGTGCGTAAATAATTCGTAAATAATAATCTCGATAGCCTAATAGTTTGGGTCCTTAACATATATTCCGAAAGCTGAGAATCGAACCCAGTTCGTCGTGGATGGGGAAACAAGGAAAAAGCTCTCAGTATTGACTGTTTCGTAATATAACTTGAACTTTTACGAGCCTTATAAACGGGCTTCGAGATCGCCAAAAGAAATTATCCTCGAAGGTGTAAAATTTTTTATATGTTTATATGAATGCTATTTACGTGAATTAAGGAGTAATTATGTTTCATTCCTTAATTTCTGAGAACATGTACAAGTATTGGAGGAATTTTGATTACACAGTTACGTGTAATTTTTAGTATGTTATCAAATATGTGAAAGTAAGGGATTTGGTAAGTAATTATTAAATAATTATTTATGAAATATTGCAGTGATCTGTGTGAACAGATTTATATGAACAGCGGAAGGCAATAAGAATGAGAAATGTAGTTATGACCGACCGGGTAGGGTGTTTCGTGCGCCATCTACGTTGTGGCGCGGGAAGCAACAGTGTAACTCCAATAACCGACGCTAGATAGTGCGCGACGACTGGCCGGTGGGTGATACAGTGTTGCCAAACGTATCAGGGAACTCCTACCACTTACGTTCAAATTTTCATAGCACAGCGCAATAAGTTCAGTTAAAAAAAAGGCAAGTATAATACAGTAGCAATTATTTGGAACACCTCACTGCTATATAAAAAAAAAAAATGCTGAGTTTGCTGAGTGTTAGTCTAGACTGGAGAAGACCTTTTATGTAAAAAATAAATTACAATTAGTTATGCACTCCCACTGCACAACACTTTCAAACATAATACACTATATTATATAATCATAGCTCGCAGTTCGTATTATAGAAGGTACTAAAGCCAAGGTCGTAGCCAGGATTATTAGTGTTTGAGGGGATCAGGGACGTAATTTCAGGTTTTTCTTGGGGAGGGGGGGCATATTTTTTTGGCGACAGTGACCTTGTTGCATCTTTTTTATTAATTAAGCATGTATAAATTGGAAACTTGAACAATAAAACTTCGGTTTTTTGTGCTTACGTTAGTGTTATTTAAATAACAAAATACACCAAAAAAATTGTACACATTTCCTTATAAATCCTGGGGGGGGGGGGCACTGGCCCCCTGCACCCCCTAAATGACGCCCCTGGAGGGGGTTGTAGGAGGGGAGATAGGGGTGGTCCGGAATTTGGGAATGTTATACAGTAACACCGGTACCCCCAATAAAGTACTGGGTTCAGGAGCCCTCCCCTAGAACCGTCAGATTTTAAGCTAAAATGGGTGCTATTTAAGCAATTCCCGCGTGAATAAACAGGGTCAGGAAAAGGTAGGGAGGGGTCTGGACCCTATGGTCCATAACTCCCCCCCCCCCCCCACCTGGTTGCGTCACTGCTACAGTTTCGAGTGTTGTAAAAAGGAAGGTAATTTTAAATACGTTAGCTTGGCTTGAATTTACGTTACATAGGTAGATACGTGCGTGCCTTCACCTCTTTTAATGCTTAGATTTTAACTCGAATCACCAAGTTGCAGGTTGAGGTTTATAGTGATACCAACTGTAATCTTACGGGAAACGAGTTAAAAGTGTCCCCATATAGGCCTATAGTTTTATTTATGGAATAGGCTTCTCCCTCAATGTTATGATATTATATTGGGAGTTGTTATAACAATAGAAATTGCATTTGTTGATTTGGGGAGCTGCTGTGAACAATTCAGTGTTTATAATTTTGCAAGTAGACCAAGTATGATTTAAATTTAATATCGTATATTTACTTTGACTTAACACTGCTATTTACTTTACACAATGGGATTAAATATTTGCTAAGTAAATAGGTAATTGACCAACTTTACGATCTCTCTCTTCATAAAAGTATTCTAAATGCTGTTGTTGACCTTTTAATCTTCAACCCATTTCTGTTTTTTAGTTGCAGTAAAGTTTTCGGTTTCAAAATAAATGATAGACGATGCCCCATTAATATTTGGGTTAAACTAATTAGTATAGTTGTAAAACTTAATAAATTTAAGAACGGTAACATTTATATAATTGCTGACTTCCTGATTGTTCATAGTTAGTCGCTCATGTTTTTGCCAGCATTCTTACTGGGATGCGCTGTTTTGACCTTCTTAACTTCGCAGTTCGTTACATAGCATTTACATTTTACACGTTTAAAATTAGCAGACACATTTTCTTATATGGCTGTTTGCCAAGCGTTTATTACGACAAATTGCCTTCGCCCAGCCTCGGTCTTCTGGCGAGGATTGGAACTGAATCCGAGCAGAAGTGGAACATATACACGGAAGTGTGAAATTCATTTGAATGTCAGTTGTTGTCTCGGTGAAAGCACAGACTAGAGAGTAACACAACGCTGCTTTAGAACCATGTTGTTCTAACTCCATTTTTTTTTTTTTTTTTTCATTTTTTTTTAAGATTTCTGGCTAGTCTGTACTAACTCCATTCATTTTACATTACAATACAGAGGAAATAGAAATATTCAACTTAGAAGGTATAGAACCAGCATGTTCTACTTTTTGTTCTGTCTTCATTGCAAAGGTATACATTCACTGTTATTTATTCTATTCATTTTCCGTTATAGATTGAAACTTTGGAAACAGGCTCCCAATATCATATTATATAAACACTATTTATAGCGTGCGTTAATATTTTAACTGCGAAATAAAACACATGTCCCGCAAACTTGTAATGGCTCTCCTGTAAAATGTCTAATTACAGAGTTACAACAACATGGTTCTATAGCAGCGACAAACGTGAAATGACGAGGCGGAATATTTGATACGGGCAAACTTCGCCTCTTGTTGGCTGTCCGAGGTTGTTGATACTAACCCTGGGTATGTTTTGACACCTGCATGTTACAGCAGGTTTCCTATTGGTCTGGTTGCCTGCTGGTATGGCAGCCGCTTTAACTGGGATTTGTAGTAGGCGTTTCCGCCATGTTGCTGGCCAGGGAAGCCATTTTGTTGGCGTGTATGACTGAGTTCGCCATCTTACTGGATGTTTCGCTTCTGTATTGCTAATTAGTCTGTGATGGAAGGTTACTTTCTCACGCATGATTCATGTACACGGACACCCGTATTTCGTGAAAATATATTTCGCAAATTCGATTTCAATTTCTTTGTCCATCTATGGATTCTCTTTTGGTTATTTGGCTGCATTTTTATTTTATTGGTTCAATAAGATTACGAGAACTGCTGCGTCAAACGTCTGTGTTTCTCAGGGAGACCCTCAACACGCCAAAGTTGGGACGCCTGATTTTCGCACAACTTTTATTTATTTATTTATTTTACTAAGCCGTACCTAGCCTTAAGAGATTTACCGGCTTTCAGTGCCTTAAAGCCTACACATAGAGCCCACGATTTTTGGTGAAAAGAATTCTGCAACAATTTGTTTCAATGCCTCATGTGTAGAGACATGAACTTTTCGCGAAAAGAAATTTGCCTCACTTTGTGTCAGTGACTTGTGTGCACGTCTGCAGACTTGCTTCACGGTCAGATATTGGATGTTTTGACATTCGTGTGTCGTGGGGTTTTACCCGCAAATCACAGACGTGTGGTGTCGCAGTAACTTTGTCCCTGCTGGCACTAGTCAAATGAGCCACGCCTACATTCTGCCAATACTCAAGAAGCAGAGCTGCATTTGTTCACACAAGATATTGAAACAAATTGTTGCAGAATTCTTTTCACCAAAAATCGTGGGCTCTACCTACAACCAATTAAATACTTTCATATTTGACTTTACGTTTTCGTTACTAAGTATTACGACAACACAAAATACAAACGTTAAGTTAAAGTATCAACCGTTAGAAAACAATCGAGAATATATTTTTTGAAAAGGAAATATTGTGACATAAATTATTATATATTTGCCATAAAAAACTTGTTAAGTTATTATTCAAAAAATAAGCCCAATTATTAAAATAGTTTCATTTATTGTAATAATTTTCAGAACAACAGCAACGCCATCTATCGAAATAATTTAAAAGTACATTTACGAATACTTTTCTAACAATATTTACAAGGTTTTTCGAATAAATTTAAGACACCCGTGCCACATTTTTCATGAAATCCCAGTACTGGAGAATAAAAAAGATTTTAATTAAAACATACATAATCAGCTGGTTCTTTGTGAACTGCCATCTTGACTTTGACTTCAGGTCTTCAGGTTATCAGAATCGTAAAGTCATGGCTGCTTCACATTAGCTTTGAGACGCAATTTTGAACGAGTCCGTAAGAAGCTTTATATTTAAAGCATAGCCATCTTTAGTAGAAGGCCGCGGTCATAAATCTGGCAACACTTTTTTAAGCTCGCCAACGACAATGGCTTTCCTTACTTCGTCGGCGTGTAGCATGGTCGTAGAAGAACAGGTCTGGACACTCGCCTATCTAACAATGCATTTTGCTTGACCCCCTTGTTGTTTGGCTGTAGTCATAGCCATCTTTAGTAGAAGGCCGCGGCCATAAATCTGGCAACACTGCCAAGAAGGGTCATTTTAACACTCCAACGACGATAGTTGTCCCTGATTCGTTATTTTGTCTACACACCGACGAATCAGGGACAACCATTGCCGTTGGAGAGCTAAAAAAAGTGTTTAAATGACCCTTCTTGGCAGTGTTGCCAGATTTATGGCCGCGGCCTTCTACTAAAGATGGCTATGCTGTAGTTCGTCAAGTTACCATGAATGTCGTACTTTTTGGCGCTGTAATCCGGGCGATCGGACTCAAAACTCCGCCCACTTTTTTCCATTCTTAAATTTATAAAGAAAATAAAGATTGCTGAAGCCTTTCCTTAAATTTGTGAGCGAAAGAACTATTACATAAATTGATAAAAAAATACGTTTTGATAAATTGTTTATCTGAGTGGGAAGGAAGTGGGCGGAGTTTGAGTCCAACCGCCCTAACTGAAGCGCCAATAAAACACAACATTCTCGGTAACTTAGTGAACTACAGCCAAACAACAAGGGGGTCAAGTTTCCAGGCGAGTGTCCAGACCTGTTCTTCTACGGCCGTGGACGAGGGTTATAAGGCCTTGAGACGGAAGGAAGTGGAGCCTATCCACCATATTGGTACCTGAAATATGTTGTTTGTTACCATAGCAACGTGTATAATGCGGCTGTGGTTAGGCCAAATATAACCTCATTTCTCGATATGCATACAGGAACAGCTGATTACACTCCGCCATATTGTAACCTGAATAAACAAAGTCAGCTTGGCCTCAGTGTAGGCTGTTAATTCTCCATCTGTACTTTTCTCTCATCTCTGGTGCAGTCAACTAGGAGACGCGTCTAAACAAAGACACAGTGCCAATAACAATGAAGTAAAGCTGCACGCAATGCAGTGGAACAAAATGACACAAAACTCTTTTCGGGCCAAACTCGTGGCTGTAGTGAAATTCATCTGTTAGGTGATAACAACAGTAGCTTACATCAAAGGAAAACATTAATAGTTCTGACTGGATGATTTAACTCACTCGGTTACTTTGTTTCCTTTAATCCTATTTGTATTTTTCAGTATCTTACTCGTGTAAACCGAGCAGCAATACAAGTAATAAATACGCTATAAAGGTTAAAAATATGTAGAATTTAACTTCAGAAGCCTCGTCAAGATACATTTCTTGATGGATATTTTTCGACAATGCGCTCTTCTGAATTGCTGTATCCCATGAACGTACAATTTAATAGAAAACAAATGGCTCCTGACCTCGGTCAGCGAACGAACAATCGACTGATGCGGCTTTTATGTATCAGTTGGTTTCGCATTTATGTTCTTTAGAACTTCTCTTAAAAACACTGTAGAATTAAAGTAATTTCGAATTGACTAAACAGTTGGGATATTTAAATATCAGCCATGGAATATCAGAGCCGAATTGTTGAACTCTGGATGGTCCGGCCAAAAACGGAAATTGCTTTTCTGGCAGACAGCACCCAATATTGGTGACTGATGTGATTGGCAGTATGTGGGGAGGGGGAGGGGCAAATGCCGGTATAGACTTGTTGATTTGGAATTTACAATAATCTCACATTGTTTCCCCCACAATCGGTGAGTTTAGAGATTAGGAACCACGCAACAAGACGATAAATATATAATTAATATGTAGCGGCTGGTGGAATGAAGTTGCCTGCTTCTTTACTTGATTTAAAATTAAAGATCTATCGGAACAAGAAAAAAGTATTGCTATGCGTTATTGCAGTTTTCTTGTTTTCATTTGACGGTGTAGTCTACGCTGCAACGGTTTGCAAACACATGGCAACAATAACAAATTATTGATTGTTATTTGGACCTTATACGCATTTGCAAGTGAAGGAAAACATGTGGCGATTTTCACGTATAGTTAGGAACCTAGAGTAACCTATGCACAGAGTTGTACTCACCACGCCATTTCGTATTCTATTATGGGGCATGACGTCACGGATATCAGTTTTGCGCGTGACGTTATAACACCAAACATAGAAAAGACCTTGAAATGCGACTAACAGTGCGAGAGGGCTCGGTCGATATTCATTACTCTTGAAGGGGAGTGCGAGACAATTTTATTGTATTTTTAGTTTTTGAACTATTATATTTTCAATTTGTATCATCCAAATTTTCTCTTCGTCAAAGAATAGGATACATTCTTGGTAAAAAAAATGCATGGCATAAATAACAATCCAATATTCCACTAATTTGTCATGCAGAATCGTTGCAAAAGAATTATAGGTTAAGGACGTTTGGACCCGTAAAAATTCAAAATTTTATATTTGTGCCAAACACTGCTCAACTTTTACACATCAGATAACATGTCATTTCGCGGAATAAAAAAATTGGGTTCCACAGTTTAAGCATAATCTCCTTTCAAAGTTACAAAATGGCAGTTGCTGTGTAGCCAAAATAATAAAAAGTAATTAACTTGCAGAAACAAGGTAATTAATATTTATAACTTATCATGTGAGCTACTTCAAGACACTTCTGTAAACCCAAAGCGATACATTTTTATTTGTTTTTTTTTAATGGATGAAAATTAGTACATTATTGCTAACTTTGACTTTTGGCTACTATTTTCAAAACTAACTTTTGTCAAACATGTCATAAAATACATTGGCACACTGACGTTCAGTTCCTGAAATTTTGAATTCATTAGTTAATTACTTTTTTTTTTTTATTTTGGCTACACCGCAATGACCATTTTGTGACGTAGATGACTGATTATGCAAACATTATGGGGCCTAATTTTTTTTATTTGGAGAAATGACATGTTATCTGATGTGCAAAAGTTGAACAGTGTTCGCACAAATATAAAAGACTGAAATGTTACGGGTCCAACACCCTTATCTTTAAAGAATTCTCTTGCAATGATTCTGCAAGACAAGTTATTGCAATATTGGGTTATTATTTAGGCCAAGCAGTTTACCAAGAATGTGTCCTATGCTTTGTCGAAGAGAACATTTTGATAGTAAAATTTTAATAAATGTTATGGTTCAAAAATTGAAAATAAAATAAAACTAACTATCTAACACTCCTGAAACTGAAAATAAAAATTTTAAAAAATCAATATTTTTTTTAATGTAAATAATTTTTATTCTTTATTTTTATGAGTATGACATTGTAGCCTGCAATGTCTCTATCCACTGTGATTTTTTTTTAGTTTGGTATGTCAGTTGGTTTAAGTGTAGTCCTTAAAACGGAAACATGCAAAATATGACTTTAACAAGCCATTACGCGAAAACTATGAGAGATAAAAAATTTCATGAGAGCCAAATTTAGTTACATTTTGTGTTTAAAGCAAGAAAAAAAAATATCTGGTACAAATAAAAAATAAAAAATTTGTGATGAAAATTGCGGTAGACCGCGCCATTAAGGTTGTTCACGTGGCAAAAAGCCAAATTTTATATTTTCTTGACATAGTGTTAGTTTTACAGACGTTACTTATGACTACATTTTCCACTTGTAAACATTTTTTAGCTCACATAGTTTCCCCACAGTGGCATGCCGAAGTCAGAATTTGCAAGTTACAGGAACATTGGTATAACAAAAACCAAGCGATTTACTCGAATAAAATAATTTACACTGGAATTTGATATTATGGGCACTGTGCTAAAATTTTTAAAAATACACAACAAAGTCATTTTGTCTTTTTAAAAAAATTGTTATATATGAGGTAAACTATCGTCATTCTCGGATTTTTTTAAAAAGTACAAAGTAATTACATCATGTGTTTTTAAATATTTTAGCATAGGCCTATAGCCCATATTAACTAATTTCAGTTTAAAATATTTCATTTGAGTAAGTAACTTGGTTTTTGTTAAACCTATGTACCTGTAACTTACAAATTATGACTTTAACATGCCGCTATGGGAAAACTATGAAAGCTAAAAAATGTTGACAAGTGTAAAATTTAGTCACAAGTTACGTCTATAAAACTAACACTATGTCAAGCAAATATAAAATTTGGAATTTTTGCCACGTGAACGCCCTTAAGTGCGCCAACTTCTGCACGTTAGAGATTGAAAAGCGACACATCAAATGTCGCATCGCAACTACTAGTGAAGCTCTATATTACCGTGCAACATTCCCGCCAATCCATTTTTAGTATTGGACTTAAAGCGGCGACAACACATTTTATTTTTGGAAAGTCTGTAGCAACAAAGTTCAGCGCACGATTCTTAGGGCCATGAACTTATGGTGAAAATAATTTTGCCACAGTTTGTTTCCGTGTCTTATCTAAACATCTACAGTTGTGATTCATAGTCAGTGATTGGTAGGGCCCGGTAGTTTTCGCGAGAAGATTTTTGCCCCACTTTGTTTCAGTGTCTTACGTGCACACCTGCAACTCAACTTCGTGATTATTGGCAGTGTTTTTGTGCAGAGTTATTATTCCATTTGACTGTGCCAGCCAGTACATGGATGTCTGACTCAACACGTCTGTGATTTGTGGGTTTAACCTTCAGACGTTGTATGTTAAGGCATCCAATCACTGACCATAAAGCAGAGATGCAGGTGCGCACGTAAGGCCCTGAAACAATGTGTTGCAAAAAACTTTTCGCGAAGTGTTCATGGCCCTAATGATTTTGTCAGAGTCTCACATATATACAGTTAGTACATTCTGAAGAACGGCAGTCTAGAAAGGCGATATTTTTACTTGTTTGAAGTGTTAATAAACAGGCTTATAATGAGCAAGGTGTCTTATGTCATTAGGTCCTTGTCTGAAGATTATTTTTCGTACATTAGCAAAATAATCATATACGGAATGGTTTCGTAAAATTGTATTTACAAACACACTGCAGATAATATAAAGTGTGTGGCAGGCGATGTCTTTAAGTACCAAGTTTCGTTACTGACATCCGTTAAAGCATGGCCGTCTTTAGTTAGTGAGAAGTTTTGGTCAGCGCTTAACATCGAGGTCTTCAGCGCTGGTGAGGGGTGACATGAGGTGAGTATGGAGCGGCGCCGGAATGAAAAGGCACGGAACGGGAGATCCCCGAGAAAACCTCCGACCAGCGGCATCGTCCGGCACGATTCTCACATGCGAAAATCCGGGGACCAACCCCGCCGGGAATCGAACCCGGATCGCCTTGGTGGGAGGGAGAGGTCTGACCCCACTGCCACCGCGACCCCGCCGTCTTTAGTAGAAGGCCGGAGTCTTGAATGTGGCAACACTACATCACAGAATATTTAGGAATACAGAAGTGAAATAGCTGGTAGAACAGCGAACTCAGTCACACAAGCCAGCAAAATGGCTTCCCTGGCCAGCAACATGGCAGGTACGCCTACTGCCAATCAGCACGAGGCAGCTGCTCTGATAATCGGCAGTCAGACCAATAGGAAACATACAGGAGCCAAACACACACACCTCGGTTAGCCAATAAGCAACGAAGTTCGCCAGTACCAAACGAGCCGCCACATCATTTCGCGTCTGTATTACTATCTAGTCTGTGACTACATCAGAGGCCTGCTGCTTGTCACTTCTTGGCCACCCTAGTCTCTGCAACGTGTATAGATGCAGCTTTAGTGGCGTGTACACGTCTACACTGACTAGGGCAGCCAATGAGCGACCGGCAGCAGGTCTCCGATGCAGCGTTGCCACATTCAAGGCTCCGGCCTTCTACTAAAGCAGTGGCGGCTCGTGGGTTGTTGTCAGGTGGGGCTGCAGATAGTCGGAACTGTACACTCTTGATGAACGCGCCGTAGACCAACGAGCATGAAATATTTGCCGGCTACTAGATGTGTTGTGACCACTCAGTAGTAAGGGGCACCTGCACATCAGCGTGTCAGTGGCTGTAGAGTCAACCAGCGTGCAACCCTGTACAGCTCTTGGCAACTGCAGCCCTACCTGGCAACAACCCACGAGCCGCCACTGTACTAAAGACGACCACGGACAGACCCACATTCCCCCAGTACATTGTATTATATCGCCACACTTCAGTGCAGGTGGGGAGAATCTCTGAGACCCTTGTCTTGTGCAACCCCTGACCTGATTGCGCTGACGTCGTCGCTAGCCCGTCCTACAGGCGAGGCTCTTAATACTCATAACAGAACGTATTTATCCAGGTCGTGAATTGATTAATCCAGAAGGAAACAATTTGCAATTTATACTACTTGCATGTCAGAACCCTCTGTCATGTGACTCAAGCCCCGACCAGATGCTCATTAGCTGCTACTACCTGGAACGGGAATAAGAATACATCGGACAGTGGATTATAATATGTTAGTTATCAATATCGGCAATTTTTTCTGTTCCTTATTTATTACGAATGAGTTTATGCGGCAATTAGTTGTTGTCTAATGTATTATTTCTTGTAATATCTTTATCCAGTATATTTAATCCAAGTAGTTTTATTTTAGTTGCTAATTCATATTGTATCTACTATGTAGCCCTTTTTTTTTAAACATAACTATCTAAAATTTTGGCTAGTTATGGACTTTATTAAATTTTCTTAAAGTCGATCACTAGCCAACATTTGCGCATATATGTTTGAAAAAAAAAAAATAGGCCACATATTATAAACAATTTCCAACACTAAAATATAAAACTTACTAAAACAGAATAAATGAACCATATTATGCATAAAGGAACCAAACACGATATTTTATTATTCTGAAATTAGTAGCAAATACATTAATTTAAAACTGACGTACATTAATAACTTGTACGGAATCATGTTCTGCAATTTTGTCATGCATGCAATTGCAATTAAATGCAGGTGTTAATCATTGAACCTAGATTTTTCTCAGTTGCATCACAATGGGACTTGGTTCTTTTATGCATAAAATGGTTCATAATAAGAATCCGTGATCTTAATACCGAAAGAAAGCTCCAGCACTCTATTCTGCGCAGTCGGTTCTCAGCGATCCTTGCGTGGAAGTGGAAAGTGTGTTGGGAAGCAAGCCGAGTGGAAAAGTTCCCTCGGGCAGACTCGACTCATGGGAAACACTCCCACAGTGCAGCGAGCCGTGTGAATCTGTGTTTTCTATTTTCCGCCTTTCCTCAGCGACATTCCCACGTCTGTGTTCTGTCGCTGTGTTGTCCGCGTTGAAGAATCTGAAGTAAACAACGCGGGAGAGTGGTATATTCACCCTTGCCTTAACTCACACGCACTGAGGTGAACGTTCATCTGAATAAAACAACCCTTATTTTTGTGCATATAATTAATTTTGCTCGTAAGATAGAAAATTTCTGCTTAAACCTTATTACGGTGTTCTTAATTTATCCTTGGCTCCTGAAGTGTAAGATTTGGTTGCCGCAATTAAATGTTAATTTTGTAACGAAGAGTTTCGTTCAGAAGAAAGAAAGGTTGTATCTTTTAAATAATTTCCTAACTGAGCATTACACAGAAGAAACGATTTTGTGGTGACTGCAAAATGTTTTATGTTTTTTTTTCAATATGGACCTCACAAAATATTTTTGAGGTGGTTACAAAATTTTTTGGTGGTCACTGCAAAACTTTATTCGGGACAACACAATAATTTAGTGGTCACCACAAAAAAAAATTTGTTAAGTTCCATAATGGCAAAATATTTTGTGGTGACCAATAAGTATTTTTTTTTTCAGTGTACCAATTTAGGTATTTCTAGAGGCATGCCTGGTCAAATGTATTATTCCTGTGGCAATAAAAATAATAGCAGAGTTAATATTTAATTTTAATAAAGATTTGCAAAAATCGAAAAGGATTTAGCCTATACGGCACTCGCGATTGGCTCGGCCGGTAGGCCTCTCCCCTCCCAACATAAAGATCAGTGCTCGATTTCCGAAGAGGTTGTACCAGGATTTTCGCATGTGAGAGAAGTACCGGACTATGCCATTGGTACGCCATTTTCCTCGTGACGAATACCGTAATGTAGGTGTAGTGTCCATAGTTCACTACCTTTACAACGTCATTGAACTCCGACAATTGCAGTGCGGTAGCGACATACGAGGGCTTTCCTATACATACACCCATGGTTTCCCAGTCTCCTCATCAGTCGCACTCGTGTTCCTGAACCCTGTGTGTCTACCTGATGACGGGAACAGATTCTAGTTCCCGAAACGTCGTTATACTGACTGTCTGGAAAACTATTGTGTTTTGTTTTGCCTCATCGTTGTGTCGTTTGTTGGTTTTTCTGTTTGTGTCCGATATCTGTTGTGTTTTGTTTCGTCTTATTGTTGTGTCGTTTTGTTATTTTTCTGTTTCGTGTCTGATACCTACTGTGATTTTGTTTGGGCTCATCGTTGTGTCGCATGTTATTTTGATTTTTTATATTTTAATTTTTTTATTATTTGTTTGTTCTTTGTTTTATTTGACCTGATTCCATTATTTTTTTTTTTTTTTTGTATTTCATGTTGTGTATGTGTCTAGTTGACTGAAGCATACTGTGCTTATTTATGTTTTTCTATTACTTGATAAGTTTATTTGACAGTCATCTATTTCGCAATGTAGTATGTCCAAGCAACTAAAACCAGTCAGGGCTTTCACAATCAGCCCTATTCCGAATGCGGTGAACACAGAGAAAATAGCTTCTCAAGAGAAACGAAACTTGCGAGTGTAATGTTCGTACTCAGGCCTCAGGCCTAGATGTTAAGTTAACCGCCTGGGTGGAAATAGTATCGTGTCCGAGGTTAACAAGTGCGGAGTGCTAAGGGTGAAACTAAACGCGCATCACGCCTAGTCCTAGCCTTTACGAACAACTCACTTAACTGACGCGTATTCTCCTTTCCGAAAGCTAGCCTCTACATGCCGTTCTGTGGGCTTTATTCAATAATATTAAAAATAACGGTCTATCGAAGACGTTTATACCTTTCTAAAGATTCTTTATTAACATATCCATACACAATAAAGACTGCATGACACCCGTTCTCCCCATTTTTGGACGAGAGAGAATAAGATTTAAATATGGCTGAAAGGCCTTAAAAGGATATATCCCACAAATCATCGTTCCTGGAATGCTGTTCTGAGACAAAAAAAGACTCGTAGCCACCACAAAATATTTTATTACGAACTCCAACAATTTTTTATGACCAAAACATATTTATCTGCTTCAAGTAAAGATTTGCAGTAATAACAAAATATAATTTGTAACCACTATATAAAATTGGGGAGATCCATCTTAATGAAACATTTTGTGGGCAATTAAAAATAGTTTTTTATGTTTGAGCAAAAATCACTCTTTTCGTGAAGTATAGGAATGGTCTCGAAACGACTACACTTTTTTGCTGTCTGGGCAGGCGGTCACCTTAAGTGCTGACCAAACTCTGTTCCCGAAGTCGTCTCAGGCGAATCCTGGCAGATCTTTCTTAACATAGGTCATGGTCGAATCTTCTTATATTTTCTGTCCTTATATAAAGTTGTGTGTAGCCTACATGCGCGTTAGAAACTCTGAAGTGACGGAGCAGTAAGGACGATATTGAAGCGCGCATCAAATGCCACATCGCCCCAACGAGCCGAGCCCTGAACTAGCGTGCCAGAGATCCGCGGATCCATTTTTACTATGGGACGCCTTTTAGGATGTTCAAGTGCGATAAAATCATAATTTTATATTTTTATTAAATGGTGTTAGTTTTGTAAACGATACTTATGAGTGCAGTTTCCTCTTACGAAACAATTTTAGCTCTTATAGTTTTCTCACAACAGTGCATCAAAGTGAAAATGTGCTTGTTACGCTGCCATGCAAATAGTAAAAACCACTTGACTTACTTAAATGAAACAATTCACTGTTAACTACCATTCCATGAGCTACGCAACAAAGCATTTAGAAGCCCACACGTAATATTTTGAATTTAATTAATAAAAACCGCAATTGTACAAGGAAAAAGTTTTAAATTCAGCAATTTTTAAAAATACAAATATAGTTAACTGGAAGGTTTTTAAATACTTTGTTACATAGCCCATTGTTTGTTAGTTGACAATGAATTATTTCGTTTCAGTAAGCCGAGTGGTTTTCACTGTTTGCATGGCAGTGTAACAAGCAAATTTTGACTTTATCGCACCATTATGAGTAAACTACGAGAGCTAAAAATGTTTCGTAGAAGAAAACTATACTTACAAGTATCGCCTGCAAAACTAACATGATTTAATACAAATATAAAAATGCGAATTTATAGCACATGAACACCCTTAAGCCGTGACCATATAATTTTACTGGTAGAAAGTCCGCAGAAGAGTTCTGTACACGTTTTCGCCTGAGTCTCACATACACTGTAAAAAACTTCCTAGAATGTTTAGGAAGTTATTATTCCAGACGCAGTATGGTACAGTTACCATACTTCCGCCTTGTAAATATGCAAACTTTTACAGTTGTTACAATACATGTCTCGTAACTTCAGTATACATTTGACTGTTTTATGAAAAGGTTTAGGAGTGTTTGCCAGGATGCCTGGGAAACTATTCTACTATACCTACTATCTTAGCGCTCCTATGCTCACGTCTGGTAAATTTACAAACTATTTTTTTAGAGTGTACATCTGGTTAGTACATTTCCAAGTACTGCAGTCTGAAAAGGCCGATTCTATTATAGCTATGTCGGAGGGGCTATATAAACAGTTTCTTTTAATGTGCACGGTGTCTAAACTATATGACAATCCGTCCTTCTTTGAAGATAGTTTTCTTCCCTTATATTGGGACGATATGCACATGTGGAATAGTTTCCTAAAATAACGTACTCACGAACACACCGCAATGCATTTGAAGCGCGTAACAGGGTGCGCTCTTAAATTTGATTAAAATTTAAGAAAAAGTAAATAAATACAAGTCGCATATTTTAAATATGTTGTTTGATTCCCCAGTGGTTGGATCATCGGTATTGTTTGAAAGTTTATTTCTTCTGCAAATGGAGTATTATAAATTTGTTTATGAAAAATGACTCTATAGTAAAAAAAAATACGGAATGGTATCCATGCTTTTATATTTAATAACAAATGTACGTTACATTTTAAATCTACTTAATATGACAATTGTTTTAAGTGAGAACGTATTTTACACCACTGCTAACTTACCGTTCAAGTAAATATGGTAGTTAGACTTTTATTGCCCAAACTAAGGTTAATCCTACTACAAATTGTTAAGATCAATGTTGAAAGTTTGCCACAGGGAAAATTTCTGCCGCTTGAGCACTGGTCTCGCTGGTGTTCCTGAATTTTAAGTTACACGAAGACGAAAATTTGAAAGCCAAAATCGGTATTGACTTCACTTTAAAATTACATTTAATGACTTTTCGCGTCTAGTTAAAATTACATTTACTTCGGATTTGTGAATTGTTAGGCACTTTAGCGATTGCAGCACTACCAGCGGCAGAAATTTTCCCTGTGTCAAACTCTCCCATAAGAAAACACATTTTTCCCCATCCTGAAGTAGAATCGACCTTACCCTTACCATTCGTAATTGCCTTGTTTATCGAAAATATTTTTTTTGCGAGATTCTATTTGAATACCAGACGGTTGAGGTTTCGGTGTAAGTGCACTAGATGCGCTGAAATTTCAGGCCAATTCAAGATGACTAAGTGAGAACAGTCCTTGTTTAATATCTTCAGTGGCGAAGAGTGAAGTGTTCTATGGCAAGCGGGGATTAGTAGTTGCCTGTGTAACCATTTGACTGATAGTGGCAGGTATAGTCGGTTCGGGATAAAGTGAGCACTCAAACAAGCCCTGCTAAATGTCTATGTTCAGCTAATTCGTATCTTTCCGCGCGTAACGGCTAACGATAGGACATGTATAACCTCTCTGGACACGTCACTTTATGTTTGCGGGTGTGAGATATATTGTCGAGTCAGTAGGAATTTACACAGTTTGACAAAAAAAAGTTATTACTTATATAAAATGCAATTATGTCAATTTCGGTTGTTTATGTCTCATTATGGCTGTATTTAAATGGGAAAATACATGGAACTATATTGCGTAATTTCACTGCCAACCACACAACAAGTAAGGGAACTAGAGTTAATGTTGAATTATACGCAGTAAAGGTTTGTGATATTTTTCAAAGGTTAAATTTTTAGTGCTCACTTTATCCTGAACAACGTATACACTCCTCAGCCAGTAGAATGTAAGAGAAGAGGAACTAGTTGTCAGTAATACACCTAGGTCTCAACAACACAACTGTAACCTGTTCAAAGTGTACAGTCGGATCTCATACAGCTTGCCTTGGAAAACTTCCACGCTTCGCCACTACGTCTGGCCTACACCAGGGTATGCACTATGTAGAGGTAAATTTCTGAAAAGGTAGTGAGGTAATATGTACAGGATAACATGAACTTTGCCGTCATGGACGTGAAGAAAAGGAAGGTCGTTTGCCAGGAGATAAATTAAGTTCTCTCGTAATACTTTTTACTCGCGGGATAACATTTTATTAAAGAGATACAATAAGGGGGACACCGGTACGCGCTCAAGAATTAGTCCTTGTTTGTGCGCGGAGTACTACATTGGCGAGCAGTGTTTTCGTAGCAGTTATTTTATGCTATGTGGAAATATAACGGCACAAAGTCAAACGAATACTACTGTGTATCCGTTATAAAACCGACAACTATTTTTTTTCCAACTGCAGCAGTCTAAATAAGAGTTCAGCGCCGTTTTGAGCAGATTCAAAAAAATTTACCTTGTATTGTAGGAGATCCGAATTCTTTAAAACATAGATACATGTGTTTAAATGTATGTTCCCTTAATAAATAAATGGATGGTGTTATGCGTCAGTATAATATTTTCGGCTTCGAAATAGTCTTAGGAAAAGTATTTTAGTAATATATCCCGAGGTTTTAAATATTTACTCTGTGGGCCGAGAAATAGTTTTGTAACACTGTTTCAAATATGAAAAAGTTAAATCATGTTTTAGTAATAACTAAAAATTGCGGATTCTATTAATGTATAACCGTCCCAATATATAAGAAACAAGTTTGCCAGTTTCACGACGCAAAAAATAACGCGCAATACCATAGCCATCTTTAGTAGAAGGCCGCGGCTATAAATCTGGCAACACTGCCAAGAAGGGTCATTTTAACACTTTTTTAGCTCTCCAACGGCAATGGTTGTCCCTGATTCGTCGGTGTGTAGACAAAATAACAAATCAGGGACAACTATTGTCGTTGGAGAGCTAAAAAAAAGTGTTAAAATGACCCTTCTTGGCAGTGTTGCCAGATTTATGGCCGCGGCCTTCTACTAAAGATGGCTATGGCGATACACGCTGCAGCCATGTTATATCTCCAGTCTTAGGAATAGTGCCCGAGGAGCGTCAAATGCAACCCGCACAACATTAATGTCGCAGCGGGTTGTATAACGCACAGGCTCTCCTGTTTTTAAGGACGGGGAAGTTGGAACAAAGAATCTAAACGTGAAACTCTGGTTTTGCTATGAGTAATGTCACTGATTTGTTGCGGGAAATGTTGTCTGTTTGTTAGGCTTCAATACAATACACTCTAAAATAAATTTGTAAAATTTACAAAGACTTTCTTTGTACTTTTACAAATCCTTGAAAAAGTACAAAGAATTTCTTCGTGAAATCAGTACGTAAAATTTGTAATACTACAAAGGAATTCTTTGTACCTATATACCGACAGTTCCTGCACTGTAAATTATATTGTAAAAAATGATAAGGTACTTCTTTGTAGTTGTACAATCTTTTGCAAATGTTGTGAAAAAAATTTCCTTTTAAAATTAATAATTTAAAATGTTAAAAGGAATGTGTTTGCAAATAATTAGAAAATTTGTGTAGTCTACCAAAATCGTTGGTTCGCCGGAAATTACTTATGCAAAGATCACAACCTCTGGAAAGCATTTTTCTGGAATAATGTGAATGTGTGTATTAATTGCGTGTTTTAAAATAAAGAATTTTTACTGAACTGAACATTGAATGTATACAAATATTAATAAAGACTGCGTAATAGAGAAGTCACAGTTGTCTAGGGGTAAGATATTAAGAATCTGAGCGAGAGGAGAGTGGTTTGAAACTCAGCATCTCTAACTTTTTTTATTTTTCAAAATTATTTTTATGTAAACGTACTTCATTCAAAAGTTATTTGATAAATAAGATCAGTGTTATTTATGACGTACAATGAGCATTTTATTTTTTTTCTTATTAAAAGTACAACTACAAAGCTATTCCTTGTAATTTTACAAACATATACTTTGTGTTTTATTACAAGGACAGCCGTTGTAGTTTCACAAGGAATTTGTTTGACAACTGGGTTTCCAAAGATTTTCTCTGTAATGTGATGTGGTATGTGATGTGTATATATATATATATGTGTGTGTGTGTGTATTTATTCTATATTTGGTATGGTGATATTGTGATATAACCTGACAGTCCACTGTTTAGCTGGGTGGGTGAGTGTGTGGAGTAGTGATACCTTGTCACTTACTAACACCTTGACACTTACCAACAGGAAACTACTTTACTTCCACGGCTGCAGCTAAAATAAAACAAACCCTTGGCAGGAAAATACCAAACAAAAATTACCAAAATAAAAGCAGGGCGAAATAGGGGTGAAAACTGAAATGCAATTTATTAAGGCTTTCTCTCAAAGTAAATTAATTATCAATTTAAAATGTTGCCAGTAAATCCATATCAAAATCTTATGTGGTTTAGCCAGCCAGTGAAAGTAAATATATGAACTTTAAAAATATTAACTGCTTGTTTCAAATGTCTAAATTAAATTCAGTTCATAAAAAAATATATAGGCTTGATTAAATTTCACCAAAATATATAGTTCACCAGAAATTAAATGTTTTAATGAGCAATTAACTCTTAAATGTTCAGGGTGTGTGTGGGCAAAATAGTATGTTCTGTTAGTCTCGAGTCTTAAGGTTCGTCTAGCAGAGACGACTATTAATATAAGGCTAATATCTCGCCGGACTTAGCAGTAGTAGGTGTCTTCAGTAGCTGGAACACTGGAATCTGGTGGATGTGGTGGATTAGGTGTGCCTCTAGCACCCTCCTGTAGCTAGCTTGGAATCCTCGGTCTTCCCTAAGGGTTCTCGGACCCGTGCATGATAAAGTTTCTGCACGCGCTAGAAATCTGCACTAAAAGTCGTAGGCTAATTAACTGCCTAGACGCGGGAGACTGACTCTGGGGCCTCTTCCCTTCGTGCGGGACCGTCTTCACCATTTAGGTGCCCTCAGACGTGCTGGAACTCACTCGAATTTCCAAAATAATGGACCTAGAGCGGGACGAAACTCTCGTCCGCTCACCTAGCTAGCATCCATAAACCAAACTATCATGGACTCGCCCTCCTTAGCGTCTCTTCTCAAAAATCCTTCTGCATTGTTGTTTAAAAATGTAAAACCATCGGCGAATAGCGCCTTGCCAACACACACTTAAAATACCGTGCATAGCACATCGCTACTGTAACCAAACAACATAGAGAAAACAAAACTGGCTGGCTTCCAAAATAAAAACATACTCTTAATAAATACTAAAACTCTTGAAAACTACACACTTTAAAACAATTAAAATATTACGTTACTGCAATCAAAACAAACAAATTATGTTACGTCAAATCGCTCAATATTAAACTAAATACTGGCAAATTAGTATTAGGCATTAAAATAATATACATCGCAACTCATTAATCCTTAGTGCCATTAACATAAACATGACATAATTAATATTGAACAGTATAACGTTACAGTAAAAGTACAAAAACATTTTTTACAGTGTATACTGACGTGTCTCCCTCTAACTGGGCCAGTGTTACTCTCGTGCGCGGCGTTCACGTGACAAAAATGCATAATTTTATATTTGTACGAGATAGTGCTCATTTTACAGTCTTTAGCTGTGACTACATTTTCCACTCGTCAGAAATTTCTAACACTCATAATCTTCCCATGGCGACATGCCCAAGCCAAAATTCGCAAGCTACGGGAACCTAGGTTAAACGAAAACCAAGCGACTTACTCAAATGAAATAATTTACACTGAAGTAAGATATTATGGGCCATATGCCAAATGATTTAAAAACACACAATGGCATCCCTTTGTACTTTTAAAAAACCTAAAAACGGCCATTTTTAGAAAGATAAAAGGACTTTGTTCTTCGTTTTCAAACATTGTAGCATATTGCCCATAATATATAATTTCAGTGAAAATTATTTTGTGCGAGTAAGTCACCTGATTTTTGTTATTTAAATGTTCCCGCAACTTGGAAATTCTGACTCAGACACGCCGCCATGTGAAAACTACGAGAGCTAAAATTTTTTCAAGTGTAAAATGTAGTCGTAAGTAACGTCTGAAAACGAACACTATGTCGTACAAATACACAATTTTGAATTTTTACCACGCGAACCCTTAAATAACACAACAGAAAACGCCGGTGGGTATAATAATTTGTTTTAAATTTATTTATTGACTTATTTTTCAAATGACGAAGCCTTCTCTAACACTTAACCATATTTATTACAGACGAGCAAAATAAAATGACATATACATAGAACTGATAAAAACTAACAAAATATTTAAAAACTAACGATGACTAACATGACAGTAATACAACAGACCACTTTACATATTCGTGCGAAGTAGCTACCAATAAATACTCGTACAGAGCTTACGATTTTTCAAAAATACTACCAACACAAAGTCCTAACTCGTTGTTACGTAGATATGTAAAAAATATACGTGTACACAAAACAAAAATGTTAAAAAAAAAATTAATTAATTTATGTGGCAAGCAAGACGACATAACAATAATTAATTTTTACTTAGTTTAATAAGCTAATAAGGCAATCGGTTTTTTAAATATCAGCTAAGGTCCTGCATATAATAGTAACAAAATTAAAAATAAACTGTTACAAATATAAAGCAACAAATACAGTATTTGCAATTAATTTGTTTTACATGAAAAGGTTCTTGCGATTTTCCACTATTTCAAGATACTGTATACGTAAAGCCACAATTTCCTGGAGAAAATATTTTTGCACCGTTTACCTCAGTGCTTTATGTACACAACTGCAGCTTTGCGTTCTGGTCACTAATGGAATGTTTTTACTCTCACTTGTTTTGTAATTCCACTGGCAAGTCATAGTCTGATACTGTCACAATAACTTTATTCTGATTGGTCCAGTCAAATGACAGACGTGGCACGCCGCCAATAACCATGAAGCAGAGCTTCCAATGTGGGCGTACAGCGCTGAAGCAAATTGGTGCAAAAATCTGTTCGTGACAAACGCGTGGAAGGCATACGGCACAAGGCGTGTTAAATGCAACCCGCACAGCGGTATTTGTTGAGCGCGTTATCTAACGCACAGGCTGTCCTAAAGCCATTGTTTCATCGCAGAGAAGCTGGGAACAATGTGTGACGGCGGTTCAGATAAAAGCTTACTCGGTCGCTTAAGACCACATCACACTACGCCTAATTTCTGCTATCTTCTGTTATACCCATGGGTATAGAAGATAATATGATAGATTCGTAGCAGTGGCTATAGCAGGAATCGGTGCGTCGCCAGCTAATCAAACACGTGATTATGAAGTATACATTTTATGCGTTCAACCTGACCTAGAACGTATTTGCGAAATTGGCGTACCTCTACACATAAGTGATAAGCTGGTATAACTGCCGAGGGTTTAAAAAGTCCAATCATTGAACACGGAGCAGAGTTACAGGTATTCACGTAAGGCAATGAAACAAAGCGGAGAAAAAAATTTTTTCGCGACTATCGAGTGTCTCCGGAGATCAGCAACTGACCCCACCCTCCTTCTTTTCACTCATTCAATGAAATTCTCGTAAACCAATATGGCAAGTAAAATTATTTCCCATTAAATTAATTAAATACTCGCTTTAATGACAGACTTATTAGAAGAGTGGCAGGAATGTGTTTGTAAACTATATTCACGACACTCAGATCTTGAGTGAAGTTCCGACCAAACACGACAGCGAAACTAATCGTTTCCACAGATTTCGCAATTCATAACTAATTTTGTTGCAGTTCTGATTCTACTGAATCACTGTGAGTGAAAACTAAGAACGTTATTTTTTAAACGAATCTTGCAATAGGGGAAGGCTACAAATCAAAGAAGTGTTTGGACATACGCCATTGCTGTAGTGGCGCAAAGTGGCGCAAGTCCAGAACACTTATTTGATTTATAACCTTCAAGGCGTATTCGCTACATTCGTAAGACGATATTTTACAGAAAGTGCGTAAATAATTGCAGCATAAAGAAAGCTCCCTTCTTCTGTCAAATTGCATCTACGTTTGGGTTTGGTTGGTGTAAAGAGAAGAAAAGGGAGGTTAAAATATTGCAGTACCAAAACAACTCCCCAAATTCTGTACAAAGTAGACGCGTGCAAATGTTGTATCTGCAACATTTTGGATGGAAACTTCACGATGGTAGTGGTCTTAAATTACACTTGTTTTTAACTAGAGAACCTTTGGTTGAAATTATTTATTCAAAACTGATTTTTAAGAAGATTTTTTAATGTGTGTTGCAATGGGAGTTTACAGTTATAATTTATTGGTTTGTGGACATACACCATTGCTCATGTTTTGCTGATCAAACCTGTGCCACAGAGGAATTCTCTCAGTTTTTTCTCCAAATTGGAATTCCTCCAGGTAGCTATTTTTATTTTTGTGTGTGTTTTATATTTGTTTCTTCTTTTTCGTTTTCGTACTTTGTCATTCAACGGAAGTTTGATCAGGAAAACATGAGCAATGGTGTAAGTCCACAAACCAATTAATTCTAACTATGTAACATAGCATTTTGTCCAATGTTACAGAAGAGTATAAATTTCAATTTATTTGTCAATTAACCTAGGTATTTGCTATTATATGACCATAGTTACCACGTGCCAGGAAGAATGTAAGTTTTAATTGTCTATGTATTGAATCTATAAGGTATTGTGATTTTGAAACTTTAATGACTTCTACAGATTTTATATTTATGCTAGGAATATTTTGTTTTGTATCACGGATTACAACCCGATCTGATCATATTGGCGAACAAACCCGGGGTAAGCTACGAGGAAAGTATTGAATGGAATGGGTGTTGCGACGTTAAAAACAAGAGAAGTAGTTTGGTTGAAGAACGATTGAGAAAATTTTATGAAAAGAACGTTTCCGTCCATGATGCCGAACAGACGTGTAGTCAAGAAGACATGAGGATTTCTTCGACGAGACGCTGAATTGTTCATACGCGTCGTCAGAAAGGTCTCACTTTACTTCTACGACTAATACCGGGAGATTTACATTGGAAATTATACACGATGTCAACGCCGAAGAAGGACGTTCCAGGGAATTGTAAAGAAGAGCCCGTGGATCAGGCCATTCCATAGTCCACTTCGTGTTCGTTGCTGTCCAGGTCTCCGAGGTCTACAGTTCGACGGGTCCACTATTCGATGAACGAGGGGAACGAGAGCTTCATCTGAGGACGAAGAGGTCGCGATCGTCTTACGAGTACCAGGAGTACGTGGTCGCCACCCCCAGGACGAGAAGGATGTGGTTGAATGAGTATCGAGGGATGATCTAGAGACAACCGTCCAGACCTACTACAAGACATCCTCGGTAAGACCCACCCAAACTACGCCGTCGTGTCAAGTTCCCGAAAATTTTGTTGATTAGACAGAACAGCATCAAAATTCTTCTTATATCTCAACGGGTGCGATTCACTTCAAATGAACAAAACCTAAGATCGACCTGATATTTCTAAACTTGAGCTAGCAAAGAGTTTAAGAAGTTTATAAGTTGTTCCGGGAACAAACAGGAAAATGGAAACATCTAGAACACAACCAAGTAGAGCCCGGGTTTGTAAGTTAATTGATGGTCAGGTTCGTACCCGAGTTTATCACCTTGGTCACTGTAGAAACACTTCATTTTGAAATTCCATACACTATCATAATTTCTGCTTATTTATTTATCTAGTTGCCTGACTTGTCTGCAGAAATCATTATTTTTCCTACCATATGAATTCTGTTTAAATATATTTCTTATGACTTCTACAGGCGTTTGGATTCCATTTGGTCAGTAGCTCTAGTAATAGAGGTATTGGTAGGTTTTTCCTATTTTGTCTCATCCTTTATTAAAGTGAAATAAAAAGTTTCACAATATTTTTTCTTTACAACAAATTTTTTCAAACATTAAATTTTGCTTAAACACTTTACTATAATGAATGATTAATTATTTTATTGACGTCACTAAAGTGCAAAAATTGAAAGTTTACTTACCGTAAAATATTTTATTTTTATTTGGTCACTAGTGAAACTAGTTTCAACTTTTAAAACAGTAACAGTGTGATTTTCTTGTCACTAATGAATGTAGCCAAATTTATGTTGACGAAAAGAGGCTACAAATGTTTTCAAGTAAGTAACTAGCGGTGCATGTGATATAAACTGTATGAGGCGCAAGAAGTAGCCACGAAGTATCGGTTTATGCTGTCTTGTATACGCTGTTACTTTGGGGTATAGCCATGATGTGTAATTTGTTGATACGAAGGGTGAATTGCACGGCGTTATGCTTAAATAGAACAAGCACCACTTGTAAGTTATGTATAAAATGTTTTTCTATTTTCAAACAGTCTTGCATAAAGTATTTCAATCCTATATCCTCTCGCCATGAATATTGATTTTGTAGGACTAAAGTACTTTTTGTAACACTGTAGCCAATATGAAAAACTTAAAGCATGTATTACTGGGAACTAAGAAATGGCGTTTGGTCTTTTAATGCATAACCCCGTCCTGTTATTACCATGTGATGCACGTTGTTGCTGGACATAAATCTGAATTTCCGACCATCAGTTCCCTGTATCAACAGTACTCACCTAAGAATATTTAAAAATAGGATTTCGAAAATCTCATTTCAAATTGTTATTTGGCTACATATCAAATTATTCCAGCTACATTTAAGTACAGAAAAATCTGTAGGGCTACAAGGTTTAGGATAACCTGTCAGTTTGACGGACTGTACAGGAAATTAAGTTCATTTTAGGTCTATGCCCTAGTTTCTGTACAAACTACTTTCATAACGTCACAAACAACGGTACTTTTATGTCACATTTATTATTTATGTGATTGAGTTACATAATTCAGTTGAGCTACCCATCATTTTGAACATTTCACGTAGCTACAATACATAGGTGTACCCAGGGGGTGGTTTTGGGGGTTCAAACCCCTTCCAAAATGCCAGTTTCCTTATCTGTATATTATATATTGCATTACGAAAGGTAGAATATACTACAAGAAACAACCAAAATGTTAATAAAAGGTGATAATATAACATTTAAAGACGTCAAACACAGATGGCATTAAAACATTTAAACAAGATAGGAATTCAAAACCCCCTACGAAAACTATTCCTAAGTACGCCCATATGATACAATAATTACTCCTATGTTACGCGTAAGCGTATTATGATGTGAATTTGCATTATACCGTTCATTACGGCATGTGCCGTTAATGTGAATGTCCCACCACTTCGGTGTTGATGTGTCGTAAGGGTGTCTTCATGATAGCTCTTTCTTGTACGTTCTTCTGACTGGAATTGTCGGAGGCTCAAGAGCGTATGTGTTATAAGAACATTAACAATGTTTTCATCTAATGTCCCTACGTTCTTACGCGCAGAACAACGTGCGACATTTACTGTGTGTTTTGTTGTCAAATATCCAGCAAAGTTCAGTTTATGGTCTTTGAGGAATTTCGTGTTAATAAAAGTATCATATTTAAAAATATAACTGCGAAAAAAATAACAGCTTCATTGTTTTCTACTTTCACAGTCTCATAGAATCAATGATTTTTAATAACGGAAATTGTGTTTTCAAAGTACCTGAAGAACTGAAATTAAGAGATTTTGATCAGCACTTAACATCTAGGTCTTTAGAGTTGGCGAGGGGTGAAATGATGTGTGGAGCAGCGCCGGAATGAAGGGGCGGGGAAAACGGGAGATACCCGAGAAAACCCGCCGACCGGCGGCATCGTCCGACACGATTCACACATGTGAAAATCCGGGGACCGACCCTGCCGGGAATCGAACCCGGATCGACTTGGTGGGAGGTGAGAGGTCTTACACATCCTTCGACCATCGCGGACCCCTGAACAATAAACCTATCCTGACTTTTAAATTATCAGCTTCACGAAAGCTCTGTGAATGATCAGGTTACATATATTACCGATACCAGCGCTCTAGCGGAAGAAAATTTCCCTACGCCAAACTTTTGACATTGGTCTTTCCAATCTGTAATAGATTTAACCCTAGTTTAGGTTAATTGATGTTAGTTTGAAATACCAAAAAAATAGCTATTTTTTTAATTGAAGGACGGTACTGTTATGTTTGGAAACTATAATAAGCTCATGCGCAGATTTGTGGAACGCTACACAGTCTCAGCGGCTAGACGTAAATCGCCGAATGTTTTGAAAGGGTCAGAGAGGGTTTGGGAGGGAAAGCGGGTCGATGGTCAGTGCGCATGCGCAGTGCTCTGCTCTGGGCGCGCCCGGCCTGCACTCGGCGCGCGGCTCCGCTAGCTGCCGCACGCGTGTCGCGACTTGTCCGTGCATCGCGAGTGACGTCATTGTACACGTCCAGGGTGGAGCCGCTGACGTCATCATGCTGCCGAGGTGAGTGCGCGCCCGCCGCGATCTCTCTGCGCCCTCTGCTCTCCGGAGACAAATAGCTTAGCGTGCCGTCAATAGCTCACCTCCTGCACTATTTGTTTTTGCACATTTTTTTCAATAACATAACTACAATAACAAAAAAAAATATTGCCGAGAATTTTATATCCATTAGAGTGTGCAAGGACGACAATTAGGTATTGAAGAATATTTTCAAGAAGGCATTACATGTAAGGAATTTATTCGGTCAGATTTATGCATATATATATATATATATATATATATATATATATATATATATATATATATATATATATATATATATATAATGTGTGT
>PNEQ01105488.1:0-17132 GCA_003012365.1 Medauroidea extradentata | reverse complement strand
GGTCACAGATGGTGGAAACTCGTGAGAATATACGTTGCAATGTATTTTCAAAATAGTGTAGCTGTCTTAAACTTGTATGTTCAGAGGATGTTCATATAGCTGTTTACAGACGTATCACAAACTACCAGAAGGTGGCGAAGCACAATACTTAATATTGGATAATTAAAATGAGGACACTTCAATAAGAAAAGAAGAATTACAGATTATATTGAAGCCTAGCAAACAGTCAATTTTTCCTGCGATAAATCAGCATTCTTAATAAGGGGCGCTTAGGCGAAAATTGTTATTGTTTCAAACATTTGAAAATTTGTACGAGATATTGTTTGTTTTGCAGACATACATTGTGGCTATTTTTTACTGCAATGAATTTTTTTTACCTTCCTTAGTTTCTTTTTACAATAACACATCAAAGTCCAAATTTGCACAAGACGGTTTTGGGATTCAAAGCAAGACGAGCTGACTTACCGAACTGAAAAAAATTCACGCTGAATAACGATGTTATAGGCTACACGGTATCATTTATAACAACAAAACTAATTAAACATTTTTGTGTTCAAAACAATTATGAAATTAGCAATTAAAACTTTGAAATTTCAAGTATTTTTCAAAAATACAAAATTATTTTATTTGTTTCTTTTTATATAAGAGACCATATGGCCTACATCTTAATTATTCAGTGTAAATTTTTTCAGTTCAGTAAGTTAGCTGGTTTTCCTTTAAAACGTAAAACTGTTTTATGCGAATTTCGAATTTGACATGCCGTTCTCGTACACATATAAAAATGTTTGAAACAATAACAATTTTACCTACAACTTTGGATTTATCCGTTTCTTCTCGCTAACTTCTGTTCCAATCGATGTATCGAAATATTTGTCGCACCAAGGCATAGATACAAACTCTGATGTTGTTAGAACAATAACATATTCATTATTTTTCAGTGGGAAACAGCTGACAAGGAAAAATTGCTTTATTTACGGGAGCGACTACAGAGGCCGCAACATTAACAGAAACAATGTGCATGGTTTCCAAAAAGTGAATGAAACAATAGGCTATACCTTGTTAACGTGAAAAAAGTACAACACTCTCCTTATTCCCTGATTTATAAGATAAGTCGCAAATACGATCTGAGAGGGATTAATCACTCTTAGGCACTGCACATAAATTAACAACAAGTACCTCATCTGGAATTTTTTTTTTTTTTTTTTTTTTTTTTTTTTTTTTTTTTTTTTTTTTTTTTTTTTTTTTTTTTTTTTTTTTTTTTTTTTTTTTTTTTTTTTTTTTTTTTTTTTTTTTTTTTTTTTTTTTTTTTTTTTTTTTTTTTTTTTTTAACAATAGGACCTATAGAAAAACTTAAAAATGATGGTAAATATTAAACATTGCTACTCATCATATATCGGCTAAACTATTGATTTTAAAGTCATTGTTTTCAAATGAAAAATGTTTCTATTGAAGCTAGGAGTAGTTGTACGTAAAGGAAATTGCAGTTTATTAACTTCGAAATTTTTCGTTACGTAAGGGTAATTTAAGTAAGGTTTGGTTAGGTTATTTTACTCTTTAGTTTTCATTTTTCGTTAGGTTAGGTAAGGTTAGGTAACCGAACCTAACGAAAAATGGAAAATATAAGGTAAAATAACTTAACATAACCAAAACTAACCTAACCTAAAATAACCTAACAAAAAACGCAAAATTTCGATGTCAGTAAACTGTGATTTTCTTTACGTACGACTTCTTCGAACGTTTGTAGAGTAATTCTAATTTATAAACTATACATTTAAAATCGATAATTTAGCCGGTAAACGATGAGAAGCTGTTCTTAATATTTACTAAAAGGACAATAACGGGTAACAGATTTTGCAAACTTAAGGCTAACATTTTACCCGAGCTACGAATTCCTATAGTGTAACTTTTTTTTACGCCGGAGTGGTTTAAAATTCAGTGTCAAGAATCTTTGTCCTAGAAATACCGCATTGGAACCTAACAAAAGTCAAACTTTCCCGCGATGAATCACTGTGTCCGCAGATCATTAGGGACACCTTAATTTCGCGAGGGGATTTTTAATATAGGAACCCTTAATTTTCGCGAAAAGAATTTCGCCTCACTTTGTTTCGGTGCCTTACATGCACATCTGCAGTTCTGCTTCATGGTTATTGGCAGCGTGTCTATGTGAAGAGCCGTATCTCATTTGACTGAACCAATTACAATAACGCTCCTGCAACACCACACGTCTGTGATTTGCCGATTTAATCCCTAGGCTGGTGAGAGTTAAAATATCCAATCACTGACCAGGAAGCAGAACTTTAGATGTGCACGTAAGGCACCGAGACAAAGTGAGGCAAAATTCTTTTCGCGAAAATTAAGGGTCCCTATGTATATATATATACATATATATGTCACTAACTTACGTATAGTCTATATATATACATATATAGTTTGTGCACCTTTGGTTACTTTCCGCGAATTTCTGTGAGAAGAGATTTATCATTTGACGGAGCCAATCAGAATTATGTAACTGCAGCAATGAACGCCATTTAGATGGTCAGTGAAAGTTTTTTTTAAATACAACAAATCATTAACTTTTTGTTTTCTTTGATAAACCGGGTACCTACACTAATGAACTCTGGTAACATTTGAAAATCTTCCTCAAAATATTACACGTTTAACAGTGCATTGTACATAATCGAGCTTTACAAGCATCAGTTAAAAATGGAAGGCGTCTTGAAGCAAATTTGAAATAAATGAAAAAAGCTGCAATCCTAGTCAATAGGTTTTACCAACTTTCTGAGCAAATATTTTTCTCGCGTAACGTAAACACTGAAGAACAATCTGTGACGCGAAAATCCCGTACATTTAATTGTTGTGCTCGAGATGAAGCTCAACAAATGCATCATTCTGTGTAAATGTCTGCTCATAAGGTTGGCAAATGTCATCTCGATGTTGTTTTGTACTTTTTTACATATTGACTTAAGATGGCGTGGTACATAGTTGAACGCTAAAAGCATTTAACTATAACTGTAGGTTTTTGAAGCATATTTGCGAAAATTATTCAATAGCAATCCTAGACAATAGTTTAGCCAACGTTATAAACAAAATTGTTTCCAGGGTTACGAACTTCTGAGGCACAATCTCTGACGCCGGAACCTCGTGCATTTAACTGCGGCGCAAGAGATCACGCGTAACGAATCAGTAATTCTGTATAAATATTTACTCATAAAGTTGGCAAACACCATTATCTAGCATAGCATTGTCATTGATTATTTTATTCATACTGGCTTCGAAAAAAGCGCAGATATCAATTAATGTTTTCAGCGTTTACTTATCTACCACGCACTCTTAAAGAAACGCGTAGGTTTAAATTGGTGTTTTAGCATCTCTTTATCTATCACATACTCTTAAGATCTAGTGGGAGCTGAAAATTATTCCTGAAAATATTAGTCTCTATATATAAAAAAAGAATACTCCACAGCAAGCATAAAAGGGTGTCCAGGCGGCGAAAAATCTTAATTTAATTTTTGTTTGAAACAATATCAAAAGTTTTGTAGACGGTACTTGATACTATATTTTCCTCATACAAGATAAATTAGTTCAGCTAGTTTTCCCATAATGGCCTTTCAAAGTCAACATTTGCATATATTTCGTTCTTGTAAGCCGTAAAAACCAATAACATAATGAAATGAAAAAAAAAATCATTGCAATACTTGTCACGGGCTGCTAGTTTACATGTTTTAAAATTAATTGCAAAATTAATTTTTATTTAAAAAAATTTCTGAAATTTTTATGTTTTGTCTCTTTTCTGGATTTTTAAAAAATTACAAACTTTTTTACAATGTATTTTAAAACATATTAAGAAATAGCCCACGTGGCAGTTAGTTTCAGTGTGGATTTTTTTTTCATTCGTTAGGTTCGATGGTTTTGCGGCTTATAAGAACGAAAACGTGCAAATTTTGATTTTGAAGTGCAATTATGGTAAAAATGAGGAAGCAAATTTTTTTTGTATTTAAAGAAAATATTACTCCCAAGTAACGGCTACAAAACTAACAGTATTTCATATAAATATAAAATTACGATTTTTCCTCAGGACGCCTTTACGTCCCACAAAAAAAAAAAAACGGGTTTGTGGTGACACAAAATGTTTTGTCAATATCGACCTCACCAATATATTTTGCTGTAATTGTCAGTAGTTTTTTTTTTTTGCAGTCACTGCAAAACTTTACTGGGGGCAATGAAAAATATTTGTAGTTACCACAAAACAAAATTTGGTAAGGTCCACAATGACAAAATATTTTGAGTGACCAATACATTTTTTTCAGTGCCGTGTTGAGAGTCTTGTGCAGACAAGTAGACCAAGTAGACTTACATATGAGGAACTTCAAATGTACTTCTGTACACGTATCTATTCTGAGGCAGAATCTCCGACAAGGACGCTGAAGGTCGCAATCTCGCTTCCCATGGCACGTGCTGGGGGGACATCGAAGATATGGGACACGCCTATCTCCCCTACTTCTTCTTCCTTCTTTTCCTCGGTTCTTTCTTCTCCTCTACCTCTTCTCTATGTCCTCTTTCTCCCCACGTACCAGCGATCTGCACCCTTGTTTGTCCCTCTCCCCCACTCCCCTCCTCTGACGTACATGCTCAGTTTAATTGGGCGTTGCCCTGGCTGACGCAGACGCCTGTGTCCAACTACGTATAGGCGTTCGTTTCGGAAGATTCTTAATTTTGTGTATGAGCGAAAGTTTCTTTTACTTACAAATATTAACTGCTGGATGTTGCCCGCGACTTCTCTCGCGTAGTTTTCAATTTAATGTAATAATATACTTAGTACGAGTACTCGCATAGTCATCTTTAGTAGAAGGCCGCGAACCTATATCTGGCAACCCTGGCAGGAAGGGTCATTTTAACACGTCATTTAACTCTCCAGAGGCAATGGCGTACCTGATTAGTTATTCTGCCCTACATACCGGCGAATCAGGGGAAGCCTCTGCCTTTGGCGAGACAGACAAGTGTTATAATGACCGTTCCTGCCAGGGTTGCCAGATCTATGGCCGCGGCCTTCACTTAAGATGGCTATGGTACTCGGCATGCTTTGTAATTCCATTCAAAGAAATGTAGTGTTTGGGTTCTACATCTGTTTATTGAAGTGCTCTGGAAATAAAAGTTTAAAAATAAAATAGGTATTAAGGATTTTTTAAAAATTATATAATTCGTAATATAAACAATGATAATTACCATAGCCATCTTTAGTAGAAGGCCACGGCCATAAATCTGGCAACACTGTCAAGAAGGGTCGTTTTAACACTTTTTTAAGCTCTCCAACGGCAATGGCTGTCCCTGATTCGTTATTTTGTCTACACGCCGACGAATCAAGGAAAGCTATTGTCGTTGGAGAGCTTAAAATGACCCTTCTTGGCAGTGTTGCCAGATTCATGGCCACGGCCTTCTACTAAAGATGGCTATGTAATTACAGACACTGGAAAATTACGAAAATATTTAACAAAGTCTCCAATAAACAGTAGTATGCTTATCGTGACACGTGTCAGCAGTTTTCTGGTAAATCACTAGATATATAGGAAATTCGCGAAAAGATTTTTGCAGCATTTTGTTTCAGAGTCTTACGTGCGCACCTGCTTCTCTGCTTTGTTGTCAGTGATTGGATGCCGTAACACTCAGCGTCTGGAGGTTAAATCCGCAAATCACAGAAGTGATGTGTGCCGGTTATCCGTGTACTGATTGGCACAGTCAAATGAATAACGACTCTGCACAAAAACACTCTGCCAATAACCTTGAAGTTGAGGTGCAGGTGTACACGTAAGACACTGAAACAAAGTGGGGCAAAAATCTTCTCACCAAAAATTCCCGTCCCTATAAATCATACATTCCTGTGTTAAAACTGCACGCTTCTAATTGGGTCTGTAGAAGAGGGACACAGAGCTTAATATAAAAGATAGCTAGGTCTTGGAATAATTCGCGAGTTCAATTACCTGCATGCTAGAATCCAATGTCCTATGCATACTCAAGCCCCGTCTATTCGTTCATTGTCTGCTGTGTGAATGAGTAGCAGGTAATAGACAAATAGTATGGCTTCGGTATACACAGGATTATGGATTCTGGCATGTTGGTCGTTGAACTCGCGAAATATTCCTAGCCCTAGCGATAGCCAATGACCTTAGATTCTAACATGCAGATCATTGGAATCGCAATGTTTTCCTTCCCCCATATGGTGTTCAAAGTTAACTCGACCTTATTAAGAGGGCGTGGTACATAATTCAACTCTAAAATCATAAATCTATACCTATTTGTTTCTTAAAGCCAATATGCTGAAATTAAACAATAGCAATCCTAGACAATAGTTTCAGCCAACGTTTTAAACAAAATAATGCCGTGTTACAAACTTCTGAGGCAAAATCTCTGACGCCGGAACCTCGTGCATTTAACTGCGGCGCAAGAGATCACGCGTAATGGATGAGTAATTCTGGATAAATTTGTACTCATAAAGTTGGCAAATACCATTATCTAGGATTGACATTGAGTATTTTATCCATATTGGCTTCGAAAAAATCGTAGAAATCTATTGATGTTTTCAGCGTTTATTTATTTACCACGTACTCGTCGGCGACGCAACTTGATCGCAGGCTGGAGAACCCTCGAGTCTCTATAAATACGCAGCGGACTAATACCGCAGGAATCATCTGAAGTCGTGAATGTGGTACGAGCAGCCGTAGAACCGCAGGAGTTATGATTGGCTTCATGACATGCTCAAGAGAGCGGCGGAGTTAACCAATTACGTGCAAGTTACACGCTCTACGCTCGTCGATGTGTTTCGTCATTCCTTCTGTTTGTTTACTCTTCGATAGTGTTCGTGCGAGGCTCTGATACGTATATAACTAACAGACAGTGTCACGCGTTTTAATTACAAACAAACAGCCGGAGACTTATTGAAGGAGTGTTAGACAATCTTATTGTATTTTATGTTTTTTAGCCATAACTTTTTTCATATTGTATAATGAAAATTTTCTCTTCGACAATGCATAGGATATAGTCTTGGTAAACTGATAGACGTAAATATAAATTGAATATTTCAATAATATGTTATGTAAAATAATTACAAGAGATTTATAGGTTAACTTTCAAGAATTCTCTTGTAATGATTCGGCGGGACAAATTATTGAAAGATTCAGTTGCTATTTATGTCAAGCAGCTTACAAAGAATATATCCTACGCTTTATTGAATAGAACATTTTGTTAATACAGTTAGAATAAATGTTGCGGCTCAAAAATTATAACTGCAGTGAAATTGTTAAGAAGAACTGAAGGATACCGAGACTTGCCCTTTTTTTGTGTGTGTTTAAACAATTATAAATATCTTTGTGCTTTTATAATGAAATATGTTGGAAAGCAGATGACAAAAGTAAACATTTGAAAATCAAAATAATAATAATAGTAATAATAATAAACTAAAACAATGAATTTGCTTTAACATTACGTAGAACGTCTATTTTATGTGAAAATTATTTGCATCGATTGGTTTTAATACTTTATGTGTGTGATTGTGTGTTTTGACTCTCGCTTATCTTGGGATTCTACTGGCAGATCACAGACGTATGACGTCACAATTATATTATTCTTATATATGATGACTGTTTGCTGGGTTTGAACGTACGTTTATCTTATAAATAGGGCCAGTGATTTTTGGTGAAAAGAATTGTGCAACAATTTGTTCCACTGCCTTATGTGAACACCTGTTTCTCTGCCTCACGGTCAGTGATTGGAAGTTTTAAACTTTCGGCGTCTCGTGGTCCTACCTGCACATCACTGACGTATGGAGTCAAGGTAACATTGTTCTGGTTGGTGCAGTCAAATGAGCCACGCCTCTGCCCTATTTTACACAGTAAATAAACTTCCTAAAATGTTTAGGAAGTTATTATCCCAGACGCAGTATGGGACAGTTACAATACTTCCGCCTTGTAAATATGCAAACTTTTACACTTGTTACAATACAAGTCTGATAACTTCAGTATGCAGTTGACTGTTTTATAAAAATGTTTAGGAGTGCTACCATGAATGTCTGGGAAACTATTATACTATACCTACTTTCTTAGCGCTCCTATACGCACGTATGGTAATTTTACAAACTATTTTTTAGAGTGTACTCTGCCAATACCCCCGAACCAGAGTTTCAGGAGTGCACATAAGGCAGTGAAACAAGTTGTTGCAGAATTCATTTTCATCAAAAATCACTGGTTCTACTTGTAAACATTACTGGCATTCGCTTGTACTTGGAGCTGTCGCCATATTTGACTGAGGCAACAAGAATACCGCCATTTTAGTTTGTTATTGGTCTGCAGCACGGTCGTAGAAGAACAGGTCTGGACACTCGCCTATCTACCAATGCATTTTGCTTGACCTCCTTGTTGTTTGTTTGGCTGTAGTTCGTCAAGTTACCGAGAATGTCGTACTTTTTGGCGCTGTTTTCCGGGCGGTCGGACTCAACTCCGTCCACTTTTTTTCCATTGTTAAATTTATAAAGTAAAAAAAAATTGCTGGAGCCTTTTATTAAATTTGTGAGCGAAGAAAGTATTTCATAAATTGATAAAAAAATACGTTTTGAAAAATTGTTTATCTTAGCGGAAAGGAAGTGGGCGGAGTTTAGTTCGACCGCCCTAACTGAAACGCCAATAAAACACAGTATTATCGGTAACTTGGTGAACTACAGCCAAACAACAAGGCGGTCAAGTTTCAGGCGAGTGTCCAGACCTGTTCTTCTACGGCCGTGGTCTGCAGACAACTGCGTTGTGTCAGATATATATCACCCAATCACTAGAGACACTGGAAAATCGCGGGAATAGTTGACAGTTTGCTAGGCTCCAACGTGATGTATATAACACTGAATGTTTCGTATCAACATTGGCTATCGTTTATTTGTAGCATTTTCTCTCTCTCTCTACATCAGGCCCAGTTAGAACTGCACAGCTTAGACACACAGCGTGTGTGACTTGTCACAAAACTGTTCACACGTGTCGCAGTTAACATAATACAGTTTGTTGGAGACTATTTGAAACATTTCCGCGATTTTCCAGTGTCTCTACCAATCATTAATGTCGCAAGAAATTGAAGTAATTTAAAGAGTACGTTGGCCCAAAACATTATTGCGATATACCACCATATCTACATATTCTGTTTGACATAGTTAAATGAGAGAAGTGGAGCTACCGATGTTCACCTGAGGCAAGTGAAACAAGCTGGTACAAAAATATGTTCGCAAAATAAGCGTGTCTCTAGACATATTATATCCTTGTATTGGTACTTGTATTGGCAAAAACTTACATCGATTAGTTATGAGATTTTTAAATGTTTGTTTCAATGGGAGTTTACAATTAAATGTTATTGTATTGTGGACGTACGCCATTGCTCATGGTTAGCTGTTCAAACCTGTGTTGAGTGACCAAGTACGAAAACGAACAAGAAAAAAAATTATGAAACGCACACAAAAATATTAAAAAAAAAAAAAAAAAATCCCAGATGAATTCTGACAGTTTTTTTATTTATATTAACCTTTTTAAAAATTAATTTCTTTGTAAAGTAAGAATTATAGGAATTAGTTTTTTGCTTACTATAATATATAAACCGGCGAGACTGGTATTCGAACCTGTTCGCTAGCGAGAGCCAACAGCGCTCTTCACCGCCCGCTAGACAAACTCAACACTAGACACGTAAAAATCAAATTTAAAATAAAAAGAAAACAGATTATAAGTTGGTAAGGAGTTGGGAATCCTGCAAATTCCAGATGATGCTGCGGCATCAGGTGAAGGTGACAATGTTATTGTAATATGCTTGAAGTCACAGGATACTACATTTACAATCTATCAGACTAGTAGAAGTTGCCCACATCCCTTCAACAACTAGAAAACAGCTGATGATCTTCAATCGGCTCAACAGATTTTCTTGAATCGTAGCTAAGAACTTTCTCAATCAAATCACCTTTCAAACAAACAAAAAAAACTATATCAAAATCGGTTCATTTGTTTAGTAGTTAGAGGCTACGACGCCACAGACAAACACAGATACAGATATGCACGTAAACTTATAACACCCCTCTTTTTGATTCGGGTTTGTTAATGAAACGTGCTAGCAAGTTTTGATATTATAAAATTAAAGTATTGTTCATTATCTAGCGTTCTTAGTATTGTATCACGTATTTGAAATACATTACCTTTATTCCAAGTAAATACTTACAAGAAATTGAGATGCATGTGTTTAACTTTCCACTGTAGACAAATTCGTGAATTTGGGATAGTAAATTTTTCATGTGTTTACTTACAAGGAAGAAGCCGTACAAGAAATATCGTCGTACTTTTACAAAGGTTTGTAACCTTATGAAGAATTAGTTTATAAGTTTCAAGAAAGTGTGTAGCAAACAACTTTTATTTTTTTTTTTTCGTTAAAATATCATAAAGCGAGGATATCCATGGATTGACGTAAAACGAGTTACATGATATACTCATTGTTATTTGTTTTCTCTAGTAAAATATATCTTCGCGTAAATCGGTTTCTGAGGAGATATCGTCGTGTGATGTAACATTTATCACCTTAGTTAAATTGTGTTTCTCAGTTAAAATAAAAGTATTAGTAACTTGAATCTTTTTTATTGATAGCACACATCCGACTTGAAAATGTAAATTTTGAAGTGTACAAATAATCGCGATAGAAGTTGTTAGCTATAAATGAACTGCAATGTGACTGGTAGACAAGTTTAAAGAATTTTGAAGTGTGTCAGTTCAGTAAATTAGTTTAAGTATATTGCGAAGTACATTTGAACATTTTCTTTCCGGCCATAGCGTTTTCCATTTTACTTGTAAAGAAAAAAAATGTTCCTCAAGACCAGATTTTTATGTTGTACCAGTGACTTGCGTTGTCTAGGTCCCCACGAGATCAACCGAGTGGTGCCGAAGATGCACGATGAGAAGTTACGACCTCGAGTGGCTAGGAGAGGCAGCGACAGTGAAATAGAGAGAGACAGAGAGAGAGAGGGATGAAACCGCTGAGGATGGAGCGATGCGCAATGTATTTATTCATCGTTCCCCGCCGAACCCACGAGACAAGCACGGGATTATTGGACTGGGGTTGGGTAACGGTTAAGGTGGAGGGGTGTCACAAGGAGGTTTCCAATCGATGTCGGAGCGTCGTATTGGCGCTTTACGACTGCTATAAACGTAACATTGATAATATCCTGGGAGGGGCGGGACCGACAGGCAGGTCGAGGGTATGTATTGCTCGTAATAGTGTGTCAGAGAAGTTTATATCTGGCTTCAATATGTCCTCTCTAGACTGTTCCAATCTGCAGTCTGCCTTCTAGGGGGGTGAAGTGAGTCTCCTGCGTGTATTACTGCAACTGTAATGCTCACGACAACAACCGGCTCTAGTGGAAAGCAACGACCTTCGAAGTGGCAACCCTGCAAACAGTCATTTCGCTAGAATTTAACACTCTCGTCCGCCAATGGTTTTCCATGATTCGCTCTCTATCAGATAGACAGAAGAATAAAATAAATGTTGTAGGCGTACTAGAGTGCTAAGCTCTGATGTGTTTCTTGTTTGCAGGGTTGCCACATCGAAGGATATGTTCTCCTACTACAGAAAACTGAAGTCGTTGTTTGCAGGGTTGTCAAATCTAAGGCTATGGTCTTATACTAGAGATGACCGAGGTCTTTGTTTGCAGGTTTGCCACATAGAAGGCTATGTCCTCCTACTAGAGAAAACTAAAGTCGTTGTTTGCAGGGTTGTCAAATCTAAGGCTATGGTCTTATACTAGAGATGACCGAGGTCTTTGTTTGCAGGTTTGCCACATCGAAGGATATGTTCTCCTACTAGAGAAAACTGAAGTCGTTGTTTGCAGGGTTGTCAAATCGAAGGCTATGGTCTTATACTAGAGATGACCGAGGTCTTTGTTTGCAGGTTTGCCACATCGAAGGCTATGTTCTCCTACTAGAGAAAACTGAAGTCGTTGTTTGCAGGGTTGTCAAATTGAATGCTATGGTATTCTACTAGCGATGACTAAGGTCTTTGTTTGCAGGGTTGTCAAATGGAAGGCTATGGTCTTATACTGTAAATGACTGAGATTATAGTTTTCAGGGTTGACACATCGAAGACTACGGTATTCAACTAGAGACGACTATGACTAGTGCGCTTATGCTGCAGGAGAAAGTAATTATTAGCTGTAGCTACATACAGCAACCTTCAAAAACATTTTATGACAGCTGCTCTTTTTTAGGCTTAAAAGCTTTCTCTCGCAAAAATAGTCGTAATGTGGCATCACGGCCTTAAGTGAACCACCGCAGCAGTCAGAATGGCCAGGCCAGGTCCTCCCGATTGTAAGTTCAGTAGAGCTAAACAATAAAATAGAGAACATAACCACAATCCGCATCAAAAGCATTCTAAACTAAAGCACACAAATCCATAATTATATGTGCGTCTGGTAGGGTTGAATTATTTAAGTGACTTCTTGAATGTACATTACCACACGATAAGGGGTTATTATTGCAAGGCGAATAACCTAAGGAAAGACTTTGAAACTCCATGGTAATATGCGTGTTTCTATCGTCATTCACCTCAGTTTTCAACGTCTTTTTCTTATTTATATTTGTAACAGATATTTTTTCTTATTTTATAAAAAAATTGTTAATATATTGACATATATGAAAACAAAATATACATATTTTGTATTTATAAAAGATTTTGGTGTTTCTTAAATTTTCAATTCAAAATTCTGCTTTTTTTATTAAATACAAAAGTATTTAATTTTTTGTTTTTATATATGTCAATTCATTGTCTACAACATTGTTATACACTGTGAATTTTGTCGGTTTGGTATGTCATTTGTTTTTAGTGGCGTACTTAAAACTGTAAAGTGCAATTTTTTTTCGTTTACGACTCATTACGCAAAAACTATGAGAGATACAAAAGTTTCATTAGAGGAAGATTTAATCACAATTTATGTGATGAAATAAGAAAAAAATAGCTGGTACAAATATAAAAATAAATAAAGACGTTGAAAACTGAAGCGAACCGCGCCCTTAAGTGCGGCCTTTTGAACAAAGTAAGCTATTGGTATAAAAAAGAGCTATCTATTTCCACTGTGCTAAAAAGTACAGTAAAAGTCTTTTTTTATCTTATGCATTTCTACCCACGCTATCGAGATGGTATTCAACAAAAATGTTATATATGTGAGTATCCAAAGAAACCAAACATGTGATTAATGATATATTAGATATTTTAACTTTTAGCAGGTTGTCTCCATTTCGGTAATAAATGGAGATTGCGTCTTTTCATATCAATCGCCACAAATAAGGATTTTATATAAATTCTGTATATTTTATATTTTAGTGATATATTATGAACTACTAAGACGAGAAAAAAATAAGATAGTTACAAAATAATCACAAAAATTAGTTAGGTTAGTTGCAAGAATTATTATTTCCTTTTTTTAGCAATAAAAATTTTAAATTTGCCTAAATTGTTTTTTTTTTTTTTTTTTTTTTCATCTTAGCAATACTCGTTAAAAAAACACAGTATACGATAAACATTTCATGGGAATTCACTCGGAATGTAGTTATATTTTAAAATGTAAGATATAATTTAAAGTAAAAATAACCAAACTTTAAACACTGATTGCAAGGCAACGCATTGCCAAACTAAAGACAAATATCTTCATGGAGTTAACGTGACTTCAGTTAACAATTGAGTCATTGCATACTAATCAGACTGAATACTTTATAAAATTTGCATTGCACAAGACTTTATGTTGAAAGGTTAATAAACGTGTTTGAAAATCATAGACAAATTCACTGGCGGCTCGAGGGTTGTTGGCAGGTGGGGCACAAGTTGCTAACTGTACACCCGTGTGAACGTATATAGATCGTTCACAATAAAGTGAACACTGCATAAAGTTTTATTTCAGCCGTTTTGAATAAATCTTAACTATTTTCAGCATGAAAACTATCATGCAACAAAAAACCAGCGTAATCGTTTCAACACTCTCAAAAGTTAACAATTATTGGCCTAATAAAATATATTCTTATTTAATTACATGTTCTGCTGATTGCTCGGTTTATAGTGAACAGCCTATACCAATGACCATGTAATATGAACTGTCAATTTATTGTGTTGTGAGCAGTCTTTAATAAGCGGCATCTACACACCAGCGTGTCAGTGGCTGTAGCGTCAAATAGCGCACAACCATATACTGATCTCTGCAACTCTTGTCCTACCTGGCAACAACCTACGAGTCGGCACTGAAAACATTTCTTTACAAAATGTTTCGTGGTTGATATTGTTACATTACTTTGACTAACCGTTACAAAGCCATAAAAAAAACCTTAATAATGGATAAATTTATGTTACTACATGAACAGCCTTACGTCGGTCGCCCACCTGCATTACTTTCCCAGGTCTTTGCCAGAAGCCAGGGAGATATATGGGTGATATTAGCACGCACAAGTGCCTCTTCGCCCTTATACTAAAACATATTATCTTTTGTGCAGTCAGTGGCCCGAATGAGCGTAACATTATAAGCGATGATTAGAGATGATTGTGTATCGCGAAAATGTTTTGTGTCCACATACCCTTGGAACCATTGTAATTTCTTGCAACATGTAGGATTGGGTAATAATACGCCTGACACAACGCCGTTGTCTGCAGACCAATAATCAGGCATTACATATTACGATATCGGGATTCTTATTGGCCCAGTCAAACAGGGTAACAGCTCAAAGTACAAACGTAAGCCAGTAGACTTTTGTTAAACTGAACGTGTGTTGAAACCCAGCAAACAGTCAAGTTTTCCCGCCATCGTCTCTGAGCATTAGTAATGAATAGGTTACACTGAATGCAAGTAAACAGTCAATTTTATTGCGCAGTAAACTGGTATCCCTGAACATAGCTTCCAGAGAGATCAAAAGTGCAGTGCGGGTTGCAGCACGCGGAAGAGCACAGCGCTATGTCGTGAAGTTGTGGGAGGGGTGTGGGTTACTGCCCTCCTCCCCCAAATGTTGGACCTCGGCGTGCCAATCGATGGCGCTATCCTGGAATAAAGCAGGCCACGAGGGCTCACTCACCCTCCACCTCACTCACCCCTACTGGAATAATTCACCCGGCGACGGTGACCCGGCCCTGTTTTGCGGTGCGGGGTGCTTTACGGCCCCTGGACGGAGCTGTGCCGCTTCCTGCAGCACACTTGTTGTGTGCCTGCTACCCCTCCACATCCCTCTTTATCCCCTCAGCAATGCGGCGCCACCCTTACTTGCCGAGCCTATTCTAACATTAACAACTACTGAATGGAACAATTTCAAATACAACTTTTCCTTCTTCTACCAAGGCAGGATAAGCAGGGACCCCTGTTTTTCTTGAAAAGAATTTTGCCCCACTTTGTTTCAGTGCCTTACGTGCTACTTCATGGTAATTGGCAGCGTGTCTGTGTGAAGAGCCGTATATTATTTGACCGAGCCAATTACAATAACCACTTTTTCCCACTATCTCACGCGCACATCGGCAGCTGTTAATAACCATGCAGCAGAGCTGCTCATGTGCATGTAAGACATCGACACAAAATGGTTTAAAAATCTTTTCTCAACAAACTCGTGGTTTGAGCCAATAGCATCGTGGTCAGTGATTGGACATTTTAACTCTCACCAGCCTTGGTATTCTACCAGCAAATCACAGACGTGAGGTGTTGCAGGAACGTTATTGTAATTGGCTCAGTCAAATAAGATACGGCTCTTCACATAGACGCGCTGCCAATAACCATGAAGCAAAACTGCAGATGTGTACGTAAGGCACTGAAACAAACTGGGGCAAAATTCTTTTCGCGTAAATTAGGGGTTCCTAGTTATAAGGCTTCCTTCGACGGCGCAATATTCCGTGTTGTGTGTGTGAGAGGGCGTGGACAAACAAAGCGATGCACGAGGTCGCGAGGATCAGCTACGGCTCGACTGACGAGCAGGACATCTGCCACAAGCTATATCAAACATTCAACACGAGAGTGATTGACGTGGCTCGAGCTTCCCCGCCGTGGAGACCAGGGCAATGTTCGTAATCAACGCATCGTCGCAGTCAGCGGGCGTCGCTTTGACTGGCCGCCCAAGTGTTTACAGCTTGTGGCTAGTGGCGTAGGATCACACGATGTGACGTCATCACCGCACGTCATCTGTACTCTCTCGCTGTCGCTGGCAACTGCAGAATTCCGTGGGTTTAAACATTACAGGTGTTCACGTCGCAAAACTGCATAATTGTATTACTTTTATAGACGTTACTTGTGACTACAATTTACACCTTAGAAAATTTTCTTAACTGTCATAGTCTTCCCAGAGTAGCACGTCAAAGTCAAAATTTGCAAGTTACGGGAACGTACAAATAGCACAAACTAACTGACTTATTCGAATGAAATAATTTACACTGAAATAAGATATTATGGATCATATGCTAAAATATTTAAAACACACAAGCTCTATGTATAGAGGCATTGTAAAATCGCGAAAATGTTTAAAATAGTCTCCAATAAACTGTATTATATTAACCGTGACACGTGTGAACAGTTTTGTGACAAATCACACACGCTGTGTTCAAGCTGTGCAGTTCTAACTGGGTCTGTTGTAGAAAGAAACAATGCTACAAATAAACCATAGCCAATGTTGATACGAAACATTCAGTATGGGACAGGCATGTTTCTTACTTAACTAAAAAAATTCGTAAAACAATATATAAATTTGTGGAACTTAGATCTTATTTATCAATTGAATATATAAGAATTGTTTACGTAGCCATTATTCAATCTGTTCTAATTTACGGTATAATAGCATGGGGATGTATGAGCAAAACGGCAATCAAGCCACTAATTGTAATACAAAAAGTTATTTTACGAACTGTGTTTAGAAAGACTTTTAACCATCCGTCAAAAGAACTTTTCAGTCGTTTGAGAGTATTCAATATCAGAAAATTGTATATTAGAACCATATTAGTCAATTTCTTTAATAAAAAGTTACCAGTACAGTATTTATCTCATATATATCCTACTCGATATAATTTAAACCAAAATTTACCAATTCCCCTAGTTCACAAAACAATTTCTCAAAGATCATCCACATTCTTGC
>PNEQ01105487.1:15003-62139 GCA_003012365.1 Medauroidea extradentata | reverse complement strand
CTGAATATTTACAAATAAAATGCGTGGATACCAGTACAATAAAATAAATAAACATTACAACATTACCAAAGACAAACTATCCCGAATCCCTGCTTCCTAGCATTACGTTAAACTTATTGAAATATACTTGAGTTATGGTTACCAACAATTAGACAAATTAAATGAACAAACAAATTTTCCTTAAATGTAACGTAGCAAATGCTATGTTACAGTACGAGGAACATAGAGCATGTTTATTTTGTAGAACGTATTGTTACTTCTACAGAACATATTTCTGTTGAAACAATCCGAATAGTACCAATAACTAAGCAGGCATGTTGTCATTATTTGAACAAAAATTCAAATTCTACAATAATACTTTTCTTTCCCTATATGTTCATGGCATAGCAACCAACAAATAATAAAGACATTTATATTGTTATAAACAAAAGCGAATAAATTAATCCAACTTTTAACTGAATACATGCCTTTTTGTTTGCATATCAGGGTGAATCACTGCCCTTCCATACTGTGGCCCCTATAATTCTCAAGCCCAGAAATTCTTATGATAGATAGTCATCCTAAGTTTGAGTCAATCAGTTTGTTCTCCTCCAATAACCGTAGAACGTCCTCTTAGCAAAAATGTTAAATTCAAAGACCAATATTTACGTAACGTACTACTCCATTCATAATGCATTATGAATTTCAGTAAATAAGTTTAACGGAATTGTTACTTATTTACTTACTACCTTGTTGTTATAAAAATCAATGGTGTAACGGCCTCATGGCTAGGAATCTAATCATGTTTCCGTTTTGTTCTGATCCTGTGCACAATCCAATAATATTAAAAAGCAAGAAAATAAAGTGTTAAAAGACCGGGTTGTCACTGTATATTTTCAAGGTTTCCAGCATGTACACTGACGAACGAGACGCGGCAGCTCGAGTATACATTGTCACGTCTTATCTGCGAACAAACTTTCAAAGTCTAGTATTCGAGATATTCGAGAGCACGAAGACTTCCGACGTAATGTAATTTGCACGGTGGCGTTGGTATTGAGGAAAACGTCGCGAGTGTCAAGTGGGGTCCCCCTCTCCAGGACATCCTTGGTGAGGGGAGGGACGACGTCACATCAACCCCTCCCCTCTCGTCGAGCGCCAGGAAGGGGAAGTGGCGACGCCCGGCGCCGTCACGTGACGCCCGGAGTGACGCTCAGTTTTCCGCCGCTCCAGCGACAGGCGGATCCAATTAGCGTCGAGAGCAATCAGTACCCCCCCCCCCCATGTCTTCTGCCAGCATTAGTCGGCGCGGGACCCTACCTACCCTGGAGTGGAAGGGCGAGCCGGAGAGAAGCCTGCATTAGCCGCTTTCCTACTCTCTGCTACGCTCGGGTAATCCGGGTTCACGCGGCCTTACATAAATAAACACGTTCACACCTGGGCTGAATGGCAACACGGTGGTTATAAAGGGGCGGGGTGATCTTGGAACACGGGTAGGTTACTGTTCTAGCCCATAATGTTAGTTACTGTTTACAAATACATTCAGGGTAATACCAGTTACAACGGTAGGAGAAACGTAAATAATTTATAGAAATAGTGGAAAATCGCGAGAATATTTTCTACTAACAAATTATCTTAATCAGTGCAGTATCTTCCTCCTTGTATGATTAGACGACGGTTATGCGTAGAGGCCTTGTATTATCGCGAAAATATTTATGAACCACTTAGTTTCAGTTCCTTAGGTGCACGTCCATAGTTGTACGCCGTGGTTATAAGCGGTGCGTCTTGGTGTATAGACGTCACTTATTTGACTGTGCCAATTACAACAACATTACTGCGACACTACACATCTATAATTCACGGTTACAACCTCGAGACGATAAGAGTTAAGCCCGCTACACACTATCCATAATTCAGTATAGAATTCTGGACCAAATTCAGTGCAAGTAACCTCTCGCCTCCCTCCAAGGCCATCTCGGCGGGGTCGGTCCCCAGATTTTCGCGTGTGGGAATCGTGCCGGACGATGCCGTTGGTCGGCGGGTTTTCTCAGGGACCTTCCATTTCCTCCTCCCATTCATTCCGGTATTGCTCTATATTCACCTCATGTCACCCCTCACCAGCGCTAAAAAACCTCAATCTCTCACATACTCACTCAATACAAGTAGCGCTGCGACAGTGTGTACCGCAACTACGCTGGTTCCAGACATAATTCCGTACTTAATTTCACAGACAGAGCCCGTCTTATTTTTCATCGTAGTGTATGTTCATGTGCATGCGCAATACACAGATTCAGCCACGGCGCATGTGAAGCATTCAAGTAGGGTTGCCGATATATTTGGAATATAAATAAAAATCTTGTTTACTACTGAACAAACGAACATCGGAGTTTCCAAAACCTAAATAATGCAAGATTGTTACACTTATTTCCCAGTTACACGTATGTCTTGTATTGTGAAATAGTTTTCAGAAATGTTACGGTTACACTTGATTGGAATATAGCAATCAACGTCACAAACATAGTTATCTTCTTTATGTGCCGAAACATAGTATTGAACAAAGATAGTGCGTACACTACACGGGCTATTAGCTACATAATTCAGGTATAAAATCGTAATAGAAGTTTATGAACATAATTAAGGACATAATTGAGTAGAGAGTTAAGGACAGTGTGTACTGGGCTATAGAAACAGCCTACTACTGACCTCGAAGCAGAGTCGCGGATTAAGGGTCTAGACAAACTGGTGCATCAATACTCTCGTAAAAATAACGTGTTTTCATTTAGTTAAGTGGTACGGTCCAGCTGTATACAGGCGTATCACAGACGTTCAGCTTTAGTGCAACAGAATTAACACTGGCCCAGATATATAGGCGCTCCCCAAGAACGAAACCAAAGCGTCAGAAACGAATACTGTGCATTACACTGACATCAAAGAAACAGTCGAATTTTCCCCCGATATATCACTTTCCTGAAGCTTCTAAGGTACTGATTTTGCGATAATCATTTTTGTAACCTAAATAACGGCCAATACCGTGAAGCCATCTCCTAGTATCTTTGACAATGTATATGATTTGGCATAGCTTATTTTCTCGCCTTCATACTACTATAGTTTTGGCTAATTAGTAATTTTTAAAAAACTTATTTCATTTATCAGTAAGTTAAAATCATAGAGTTTTGATCTTTAAAACTAATTTGTCAACATAGTAAAAATTTGTTCAAACAAAACTGGGAGACTGCTAACGACATTTGATATGCTTAAAAATGAGGAAGCATGGACTTCAGACACATACTGTATGACATCTTGCCAATAAGCAAGAAGACATAAGCTTCGTTTCATCCAATCTGGTGTAGCTACACCACGAAAAACAGCATTTCATTCAACAGGATATGACGTCATGCTGCGGAGAATCGTCGTTTCATTCAAGTGGTGTAGCTATACCAGTGTAATTTGTGCAGCACACATTACACCACCTCTGGAAGAGGTGTAGTTGGTGTAGTGCACTAAAAGAGCCCGGGGAGTTTAAATTGTTGACAAATATTTGGATAGAGAAAGTGTATAAGATGAAGATTTTCACAATTCTTGTAGACAAAAATGGAAAAGCACTAATGAGCGACATAAATGAATATCATTTCGTCTCAGTTAACGGTGACTTTTAAATACTCGTGGTTTTTATCACGTGGTTGTGAAATATAACCTCAACCTTTCATAATCCATTATTTTCGATCATTAAGTTTTGAATTATGCACCAGACGAAAGTGCTTTTTAAAAGTGACATCGTCATGTGCTGAGAACATTCCCTTCATTTGTTGTCGGAATTTTATTTTGTCATTCGTGTAGGCCTAGATCACACAAGTGCCCACACATACGATGGAAGGAGAACTTAGATTGAATCTAATCTGAATACTTTGAAAACGCAACACTTGGAATAATAAAAATTAATGGTAGGATTATTGACCATCCTGTTTTTCATTATTTGAATGTGTTCTCACACCTAGGCTATATTGTAAGTGCTGTGTTATGGATACAGCATAATACAAAGCCAATATAGGCGATACCCATCTGTCTCTAAACAAATATTTACGGAGTATGAACAATCTATCCCTCCTTCCCGTTATCAAAGCATTACAAAATTTAGGCCAACAACAAAAACAAACACTGCAAGCGCGTGCTACACTAAAATCGCTAAAATCGTTTCATTCAACTCTGGCAGTGTAGTTGCACAACATTTGAAGTCTGATGCAGCTGCAATACACTACTCTACACTACACTACACTACACCAGCTACACCAGCACTGGTTGAATGAAACGAAGCTAATATGTAAAACAGACTATACAATAACTGCATGGTGAGACAGAACCAAATAAATAAACAAATAACCGTTTACACAATGGTTTATACTGTGCTGTCTGGTTTAACGGAGAACATACACGCATGACATTATCATAAGTTTTATCCACGGGCTCAAATACATCCTATGCATAGAGACACTCGAAAATCACGGGAATAGTTGACTATTTGCTAGGTTCCAACATGTTGTATATAACACTGAATGTTTTGTATCTATATTGGCTATCGTTTATATGAAGCATTGTTTCTCTCCAGTACCGGTCAAAAGTTTAAAACCACCATGTAAAATCATCTAACTTCTCATAGGACCTAAAGTTTTGCCGCGATATAGATGACAATTTCGTCGAATATTCTTACAGGTATAAGAAAAGAATCCCCTCAGATACAATTAGATGCCATGCTTAGTTTAGGAGTTATGAAGTTTTGAATATTTTCTGGCAACCACAAAATTACTACATTTTGGGATATAAACAAATTTTTATGGCGTATTCTATTGACGTCTTACTTACATTCAATAGCTGGGCTATCTGTCTATGGGTTTTTACACTTGCTCATACCAATTATTTCCATTTAACATTGTCTGACACACTTGGCTTACCCATTGTTTACAAACACAGGTCAAGTAATTGCTGTAACTTGACAGAGCTGCAAACAGTGTAAAATTGCTCCAAACACCGCACGCACACAAAATGGGCATGTAGTGCCACCTGTTGAGCAGAAGATGAGCAACGCGGATGAAGAAAGCAGGTTCTGGTAGCTATTTCGGCAGAAAATTTATAAACTTTTGAATTTCGTAAAAAAAAAAAAATGGGAAATTCTTAAAAAAAGGTTTTTTTATAAATGTGCCTAGCTTTTCTGCCAAAAAATTTTCGGATATTTTTCGATTTGAGCAAAATAAGAAGCACACTTTTCTACACGAATAAAAAAATTACGTCGAAATAACGTCAATAGAATAGGCCATACATTTTTTTTATATCACGAAATGTTGTATTTTTGTGGTTGCAAGAAAATATTCAAAACTTCATAACTCCTAAACTAAGCATAGCATCAAATTGTATCTGTGGGGATTCTTTTCTTATACCTGTAAGAATATTCGAAAATAAAATGGCATCAATATCGCGGCAAAACTTTAGGTCCTATGAGCCGTTTGATGATTTTACATGGTGGTCTTAAACTTTTGACCGGTACTGTACAACAGACCCAGTTACAACTGTACAGCTTGAACACACAACGTGTGTGATTGGTCCCACATCTGTTCACACGTGTCACGGTTAATATAATACAGTTTATTGGAGACTATGCTAAACATGTTCGCGATTTTCCAGTGTCTCTACCTATGCATTTTATGCAAGCTCCATTTCCTGATGCACGTGTATTGTGTCAGTTTGAAATTTGCGTTTGTAGCAGGAAAGTTGTCAAGTGCTTGTACAATTGTCAGCAGGTATCGCGATACACCCAGCACGACAAAAAAAAACAGCAGAAAATGTGTTTAAAAATCTATGGCCCAGTTCAAAAGGTACACAACTAAAAATTTACAGTTTTGAGTAAAATTCGTACAGAAGGATTTCCGTTTCGCCGAAAAATCTGTTAATTGACATATTTTGTTGGTACTAATTTAAAGCAAACGTACATAGGCAACTGTTAAAGGTATTTAAAATGTTTAAAGCCTGCATTTGCAGAAATTATCACACTTTAAATTAAAAGAAATACAATTTCAAGAACTTTACAGGCAATCAGAATAAAGTACCACGTTATTTACACGTTGCTTTTATTTTCGACTGTGTGAAGTGCACCTCTGTCTATGTGTGGGTTAGCCAAACTCAAAAATTGAATTTTTTAAGTTGGTTCCCTTTTGAACTGGGCCATCGAAATAAGGTGCCACTGGCCATTACAAATGGAATTCTCGCGAAGGCAACTGTCAACGAAGAAACAATTATTAGTAGTACTACGATGTTTTCTCACAAATATCTTGGTGCCATTTTGTTCCAATGTCTTACGTGTACACTGACAGTTGTGCTTCATGGTTGTCAGTAGAGATAGGACAATTCACGTGTTCACAGACATGTAGGTTAGCCTCCAAGAATATATGTGTATTCAAGCTGACATCAGCTGTTGATTGGCTGCTCGCTGACACTGTGAAATGGGTCCGCATTTAGTTACTGTAATTATTGGCTCAGTAACTTCAAGGTTGTGTCAAATAAGTTAACGTCCAATTATGAGTGTCACACGAACTTATAGCTGCAGCAATTCTAGCTCGGGCCTGAAAAAAAATGCGCAGGTGCCTAGTTTTTAGCGTCATGTCTTTGTTCAGCCACGTCTCTCATTTCAGTGAACCAACCAGAGTAATGGTATTGTGACGTCACACGTCTGTTATTTACCAGCAGAACCGCAAGACAAGTGACAGTTAAAACATTCTATCTATGGCCATGTAACAGAGCTGCACGTAAGACTTTGATACCACTTCGTAGCTATATTTTTTTGCCATAAAAGCGTGGCTCTAAATTAACAACATAATTTAGTTAGGCAATTTTAAAGTACCAATCATCCTCAGTGGACAGCCAGTTTTATCCAGCGATACGTACTACAATACTTAGCTTTATGGCCCGGTAGTTTTCGCGAAAATATTTGTACAGCACTTTGTTTCAGTGTCTTACGTGCGCATCTGCATCTCTGCTTTGTGGTCAGTGATTGGATGTCTTAACATACAACGTCTGGAGGTTAAACCCGCAAATCATAGACGTGATGTGTTACAGTTATCCATGTACTGGTTGGAACAGTCAAATTAATAATAATTCTGCACAAACCACTCTGCAAATAATCATGAAGTTGAGCTGCAGGTGCGCACGTAAGACACTGAAACAAAGTGGGCAAAAATCTTTTCGCGAAAACTACCGGACCCTACTTCTCTTGTTTGGTTCGAGAATTATTACTGACGAGGCGGTAACTTTAACACGTTAAAAGCTGTAGGTTAAGGTTGCAATAAAATTACATATAATCCGATCTTGGTTGATTCTCACTTATATTGAACACGTTTCATAGGTAGTCCGCTTGAAACGATGTTGCTATAATTTTAAAAATTCTGCATGCTTATAAAAAATTTGATTTTCGTGCTTTTCAGAATGGCTAAAAACTGCTTATTTAGTTTGTTATAAAAATACTCCCTGAGTTAGTTCAGTACAAAACGAGAGTTTTGCGTTGGCCTTTGCTTCAAATTATTCAAAAATAAAATTTTAGGGTGGCCAATTGAAGTCACATTGAGCAAGTCCTAGAACGAAAACCTTGAACACTAGTTTAGCGCACTGCGAATAGAGGCGATATGCTTCCTATCGAGCGTGGTATTCTGGCTCTTATCGCTCCGCTGTTCCTACGCGGCAAACACGGCAATTTGAAACCTGTAACGAATACTCTTAACAAATAGGTAGTGCTGGCGTAGGTACATGAAAGGAAGTGCCTTTGGAAGGGGGAGGGGAGGGAGTGTTGCGACAGGTCGCGTGGGACATGTTTTGGCGCGGGAAACAGTCCGTCTGAAACTAGAGACGATCGTCAGTCACCTGGTTCCCACGTTGTCGTGAAATATCGTGGAACCGTGTTGCCCAACTGCCCACATCACACAGAGAGAGATGTTTGGTATACACTCAACCATATACAAGTTTGTATATGACTAAACAGGCGTGTAAAATTAAACCAACTAAATATTTGGTTACCTGGCTGATTTATTTCACCCAATAAGAGGATTTAGTCCAGTTAAATATAAATTTTGTTAATGTTTGAAGCGTTCTATACAAGATGGTTAGTAATTATAGGTACAAACTAAAGGGGTGTGTCAGGACGATGAAACAAGAAATATTGCTAATAAACATAGTTCCTTAAACCAATGGTTTTCCCAATGTGACACATGACAAGTTACGACATGAACGCTATAATACCAGTGTTCCCAAGGAACAAAACGTCAAAATGCTGCACATGTGGACGAAGACATTACAACAAGTATTCGAAATGGGCGCCGTTTATGTGAACGCAGGCTTCAGCACGTCTTCGCATCGATACCCGAACACGTTCAAAAATTCCAGGTGTGTTCCGAATATGCAGTGGCAACCATCCACAATGCGTCCCTATAGTTCGTGGACACTATCAACAGGGCTGGCATACACCAAAGCTTTTAAATATCCCAACAAAACAAAACAATATTACAACATTGCCATGTTAGCACGTGTCGATACATCGTAACAGGAAAACCGTGCTTTTCCGGACCTACATTTATAGCACTAATTGTTTGTTTCATCGTCCTCGACACGGTCCTTTCGTTTGTTCCTATAATTACCAAACATCCTGTTCATTGTTCGGACAACAAAAATGTTGTAGGATCAAATACACATGTGTCTCGCCGTGTATAAACTTGTATAGGTTGACTGTACCAAACGTTTATATCTGTGCACCTGCTATCAGGTAAAACTTGTCAACTTCAGGGCGTTACCTACTACTCACTTCAAATACGTTGCTGTGTGTTCGTAAACAGATTTTCTGCACAAAACTTTTCCAAATGCACCAACAGTGCAAACGTGTGAAAGTAAACCACTTGAGACAAGGTGGGAACCTCATTGTTAAGGCACCGTGTTCATTAAAACGACTGTTTCGAATCTCTCCAACATAACTAAAACCGGCCTTTTCAGACTGCCGTAACTGGAAATGAACTAACGTATACATGCGAGACTCAGATTGAGACATACACTGAACTTTGCTACAGACTTCACTGTAAAAATGTGTAAAAATACACGTACAAATAGGGGGTATTTTACATTTTTGTACGTGTAATAACGGAATACAGTGACAGCAAGTGTAATTATACACAATTGTTCTTAATGATCCAAAATATGTACAGATCTTTGATTAAAACACACAAATGTATACATAAATTTACTATAAAGTTGATGTAAAATTACATTTTTGAATGTACGTGTAGAAATACAGTCACATATTGTAATATTACACGTAGTTTTGTGTTTTATATCCGCACTGTCTATGTATAAATACACTGATTCAAATGTAAAAATGCTCCTTTCACAGTGCAGTTTTCAAACGGCAAAATAATTTATCAATTTACTCGAGCAATTTGCATAGGTATAGTATTATATCAAGTAAACGATTTAAGCGTATTTTTAAACAGAAAGCTTTAACAATTTTACCATCTCTGTCGTACATATATGATCACATATGTACAAAAAGTATTTATTAATACCTAAACTTATAATGTTTTATTACGATGTGGTTTTCGCGTAGATTTACAGTTAAAAATGTGCAAAATCTGTTGCCGTAGGCTATCTGTAAACACGAACTTTACTCCAGTTTTACTGTGTTCATCTCAAAAATATTTTCGCTAAATGAAGTTGTAGTCATTTTACAAAAAAAATTGTATAAACTTACTCGAAATACAAATTTTAAATACGGCAATTGACTTTGTATGATAAGCTTGACCGTCACCCAATTATTAGGCCGTGTGATATATTAGTAGTACAATTCAGCAAAATACGCGTGAGGAAAAGGCTTACCTTGCGCATTTGGAAGAGCTTGCTAAAATAACCGCAATTAATGTCAAAAACAACTAATTAAGATGGCTATTTAGACTGGAATGAATAAATCCCATACCACAAACCGCAACGATCAAAAACTATTGGTGGTCTCGTGGTTACTGTCGTTAACTGATAACTTTAAGGTCGTGGGTTCGAATCCTCGATAAATCAGAAATTTTCGTTAGTTGCAAATAGTCGTAAGTTGCTCGAGATAATTTGTAAGATACGAGTTGCTTCGAAAATTAATAAAACTTTCAGATAAAACTCCCATTAAGATTCCAGAAAAAACTCTAAATTTTGCAGCAGGTTTTCAGTTAATTAAAAAAATACTTTATTTTCTTTTATTTAATTTTAATTTTTTTTTTCCTTTGAAGTACGGGTCGTTTACCACATCACTGTGTTAAAATGCATGTACCGCAGCACTGTTATTATACATGCATTTTACTGTATTTGTACCGTAATTTACTGTAACAAGACACGGACATAAGTCGTGTAAAATTACACGAACACGTGTGGAGATTGTGCTGCCACGTACATTCGTGTTAAATTACACATTTTTTTACAGTGTTTCTTTTAATGAAATTATATGTTCCCCGTTTAATGTCTCATAGTAAATATGGACGGAAGGAATCTTGCATGCTAGTTCAGCGCTTGGTTCGTAGTGTTGATGCGGTATTTGATGAGCGCTTCAAGGTCGCCCTTACAGCGCAGTCGCTTTTGAGCCTCTATCGAGCGTGTATCTCTCGCCCTAAGTCTATCAGCCACGTTGTTTCTCTGGCTCCTTGCAACCTACCGTTACCGCCCGCGTGGATGAGCCTAATGTTCGGTAATCGCTCGTGAGTCCATGGTACATAATTCAATGCTAGAAGCATCAGTTCAGAACTGTAGGTTTATCGAAGCAATTTTGCAAATATCAAAAAACAGCAACCCTAGACCATAGTTTTTGCCAACTTTCTGAGCAAAAATGTTTCATATCTGAAGAACAATTTCTGACGCAGAAATCTCGTACATTTAATTGCGGCGCAAGAGATCGCGCTTAACAAATGTATCATTTCGGGTAAATGTTTGTTCGTAAAGTTGGCAAATATAATTATCAAGAATTGCTGTTTTGCATTTTTTCTATATTAACTTTTGAAAATTATAGATCTCAGTTAAATAACTATGCACGTATTTATCAACCGCGCCCTCAAGGACACCGCCTGCCTCGTATTAGAGGCGACCTTGAAGTGCGCATCATATCGCTACAACGAGCCAAGCACAGACAAGGTTCAAGGTTTCCGTCGAAACATTTTTTTACTGTGAGATTTAAACGTGGTGACCATATAATTTGATTAGTGAAAAGCCTGTAGCAAACTGCATGGTACGTTTCTATCTGAGTTTTTCCATAAATCCGTTAAGTACATTTTGAAGTACAGCAGCCTGAGAAGGCGGTTTTTAACTATGTTGGAGGACTTCGTAACAAAGCCGTATACAGCTGGTGACATACTTGCAGCGTGCGTTCATTATATTTATCTACGAAAAGGAACTCCGTTTAAACCTATATTTTTCTATTTTATGGTATGCCAGTTCTTAAAATGTCTCTTGAGTGATATGCTAAATTTAAGCCACAACCTTGTATGCTAATTTGATAATAGCATATCAACGGAAACAGGCAATCATGCACCGCCTCTGACGTCAATCGCACTCGAAGTGTTAAATTCATATCTCACGAAATTTGTTATCTACTATACAAACAGAAAAATATTTTAAAAAATGTACCACCTCACTAAAGTTATTTGCATGTAAATAAAGACGATTACAGTGTTGTGTGTGTAATTAACGTATTCAAGTTGCTCCTAATTCACGATATATATTATCACACTCCTAAAATATTAAAGTAGTATACGTAAATAAAAAAGTAGGAGAACCGTTTAGAGTCCCTTAGGAAATACCCAACGGCCAAAACACTCACGCCATTGTCGCGCTTCGAACAAAGGCGCTACAGTTGTTGACACAGGCGATTCTAGCTCTTGCGTGCCAGTTTCTGTACCTAAATGTAGCATCTACAATTGTTGTGTTGGGCTCTTCACATTGCTCAAAGTGTTATTTATTTTCTAACAACGTAACAATGGGCACATGTACAATAGTGTCGTAAATACAGTAATTCCAAGTACGTACCTACAACATATGCAATTATATGACAGTTTTTCACACACTAAGCAGAAACGCAAACCAATAATGAGCATACAAATAACAAATTACCTTATACATTTATCTCCTGGTGAAGTGTGACAATGTGTCATTTACCAATTAACAGTGACCTGCAAAATGTCGCGTCATGATTTGGTAAGAGAATATACTTAGCAGAGCTACACACACAGTATATTACAATGTGAGATTACACTGGTCGTAGCCTCTATACGATGTCAGCTACGTGTGTTTACAACAGGTTGGTCATTCAATCTTGCAACTTTTAATTATTGGATAGATGCGTTTTATCCGGCAGACCTCGGCATTGTCTGTCAATGGAGGAAGTTGGACGAATATTTAACTGTTTGGAGTCTAGCCTGTTGGCAAGAAATAACGCGAATTTTGCATGTCTCTAACAATTATCAATGGCGAAGACTGGAGCACATATTATGTATGTCCAGTCTAACCTTCAAGTCACTGAAGTGATGACTAGAAAAGGTTATTTATAGCGGGAAAAGCTGACTGTTTGCTAGGCTTCATTATAATGTATTCATTTACGACGATTTTATTTCGTTACTGGCAAGTCCTTATTTGACTGGGCCAATGATAACTCTGGTACGCTACGACTGAACATATGTGATTCGTCTGTAAACAACTAGACTGTGCCACATAACCGCCGGCCAATAATACATGACGCAGGACGCTACACTGATTTGCATAATACGCTGGCAGAAAACATTCTCGCGATTTTCCCCCATCTCGACTGATGCCATTTTCACGCCCCCTACCAATAAATGAAATAGCGCTGCAGATGTACGCGTAATTATGCAAAAATTTATTTGCGAAAACCGTGCGTCCCTAGGCATTAACTACTAACTTAATATAGACTATGTGATGTTTGAATGATTATTGCGATCGTATGTGTGTGACTAACTGAACATTTACTATGGACATGCGCCCTTGGGAGCAGAAAATCCATGCTAGCACGAAATGACTAGACACAAGAAAAATGAACAAAAAAAATCATACAAACGAGAATTAGCTGTTGTCAACAAATATATACCAAAAGTGATATGTCGATAAGTAACGAAAAACTAAACCAAACAGATAGTCAGGGCCCGGTAGTTTTTGCGAAAAGATTTTTGTAGCACTTTGTTTCAGTGCCTTACGTGCGCACCTGCATCTCTGCTTTGTGGTCAGTGATTGGATGCCGTAACACCCAGCAAATCACCCGCAAATCACAGACGTGACGTGTGGCAGTTATCCGTGCACTGATTGGCTCAATCAAATGAATAACAACTCTGCACAAAAATACTCTGCCAATAGCCATGAAGTTGAGATGCAGGTGTGCACGTAAGACACTGAAACAAAGTGGGGCAAAATCTTTTCGCGAAAACTGCCTAGCCCTACAGATAGTCAAACAGACAAGACCAAACAAAGTTGTGGGACAATGTCGGCAATAGCGGATGAGAACTTCGAGGACAACACAAACGAACACGGCGACAGAACATGGATGTATTCACATAAAGCACAATTAATAATGCACAGAATAATTTGACAGGCTATCTTAGGTAACAGCACACCCGACTTTAATGGAACCAATATATGTTTCAGTCACCTCACACACGGACAGTCTGACACCAGAAACATTCGCGCGCAATGGTGAAAGTTCAGAATAATGTCTCAGTTTGAATAACAATCAAAATTTTATGTGACCTTTGGACGTTCATTGATGAAGTAAGTAAACTGCATATACTGTGCATATTAGTGACATGGATGTTAGCATTGTTCACCTGAAACAATCCGAACTTCTGCAATGGTACCGTGATATTCAACTGCAGAGTACGCCTGTAATGTTTAAGTACAATTCACCTCGTGACAAACAGGTGGATGTATAGCTCTTAACACCACGCTGCCCCAGTCCAATGATGGCTTTACAATATTGCCGGAATAGCACAACATTCTTTCTGAAGAGAAATAGCAGCGAACTAGGGAAAGGAAGAAAGCGTAGCCCTAAAGAACACAACCACTCCACGGACATCCCACGATTTGGACAACCATCTTGTCTTGCTAAATATTTAGTAACAATTCAAACGTTTCCCTTAAATGAATTATGTGTCTCTTTACTCAAGGCCATGCTGTATTGTTTCTACATTTTTAGCGATATTAATATTTTACGCCTAAACGAGAGCAGATATGAAAATTTTGTTTCGTAGTTTTGTTTAAAATCGTCTTCTCCAAGTTGGTTGATTTTTTTTAAAGGCAGTAAATACTATGGTTTTACCTAATTATGTAATAAACGAAATTATAATTAATTAGCTTTTTGGTCGAAATCGTATAACTTCTTGTTTTGAAAAAAATATCTATAGCAGGAAAATCCATTTTAAACAAAACTGCCAAACACATTCTTGGTATCTGCTCTCGTTTAAGCTGACAAAAATTATTATAGCAAAAAAAAAAAAACAGTAAAAACAAGAGATCATGGCCTTAAATAAGTGTTGCATCGCTATACAGTCCGCACTGTACATACTTTCCTATAACAAAATACATGCTTGGTTGATGAATATGTGTGCCTTGCGTTAAGAACATAACATTTTCATTGTTCCCAAATATGATTTAACAATGCAATACATGATATTTCAATTTCGACGACTTTTCAGACATTATTTCAAACTAGCAAACATCTCGGGATCGCCAATATCAAACAGGCAAATGTATGACAGATGATCAAATATGTTAACGAATTTTTATTCATAAAAACACAATTAATCTTAATGTCATCTGTTTAAATACTGTGTTATATTAACGAGCATAGTAAATAAATAAAATAAATTTCGTATGAGACTTGAGATTATTTTAAAGCTACCAATTTTGTCAACTCCCGTCTGTAAAACACAGAATTGCACTATATATACTCAACTTCCGGGTCAGTTAAACTTCAGTCCGCTTATCTTATATGTACGTGTGTGCGTGCGTGTAGTCTTCACGAGCGAAAACATTTGCATTTGTTATAGTAGTAAGTTCTAGTACGCATAGTAAGTACAGAAATGTTTCCAAATAAAATATACCTTAGTTTAGTGCAAGCCAGCAATGATTTCGTAGACAGAAAACGTTATGTTTTAATTTTTTATGGAATAAAATTTAACAGCATGAGATAATAAGATGAAGTTAGATGGTATTCAAGTGACAATGCTGAAGCTATGCCGCAAAACCAATCATGTATTCCATATTCCGAGTCATTTATGGTAGAGCCTTTTCGTAGGAAAATATTACTGGAGAGGATATTTCTCTAAGCTATAGACGGATGAGCTTATCTTCATATTATGCAGTAAATACTACATTTGCATTATATTTCACGGGTAAGCCTATATTTAGTAGTTATCTAAGACTGAAGGTTATCGCATCGAAGGAGATGATGAGTAGGTAGCGACTGCAATTGTCTGCGCACGTGATGGGAATTGAAACAGAGAGATTTCCAAATTACGTGGTAAAGCCATTAAGTATTGCGCGCAAGAGATATCTCGCTCCGTTGCGAAGGAAGCTAAGGATGTGAGAGAACAAATTGAAGGCGATTACCGGAGGAGGAAACATAGATTGCTTTGAACGCCGTTATATACGAGACCAAAACGCTGATAAGTACAGAACATATGGAGACCATGGATTACGAAATGTCTTAACTACGCCGCAGCGACCAAGAACACATAAATAAATCATTAATCTGAACAAAAGCCATTAATATTTACAGGTATGTTTCTTCGCCACATTGATATCTGGCAAATTAACTTGCCCAGTTGACTTGCGCCTTGCGTATTGTTTAGCGTTAATATACAGTAGTATTTAAATATGTTTTCATACTTTATGTATGTTTTGTGATGTTTCCGTGTAAACGTTAATAAACGTTATTTATTTGAGCTTATTACGTAGTGGTTTAGTTGAAATACTTAAGAAAATATATATTTTTATACCCACAAAAATTTTTTAAAGTTGAAATGCATTCATTATAACCCATGTTTTTGTTCAGTGAATAAAATGCGAAATGGACATACGTGTTACATTCAGTTCAATGTTCTTGGTGAAATGGGTCAACAGAAAGCATTATGCCGCTTTCGTGAGTTCCAAGTGAACAATTTTTAGTATCCTGAATGCCTACAGTATTTAGTTGGTATTGTTATAACGCTACCTCATTTTGATTTTGAGGTTAATTAGGAATTATGACGATCAGTTGAACAATTTTAGAAAATCCAACAAGTTGAAGGTTAAATAAGTGTATGTGGCATTGTTATGTAGGTTATACGTAAAAAAGTGGCACTATGAATATGTCTCACTTGTTTTCAATTTTCTTAATTGCGTAAAAATGGTTTTCACATAAATAAACAACAGACTTGAGTGAAACGTCATTATAATAACGTCTAGTAATTCGTACCAACTGTTTCATTTATAAGTGTTCTTTAGCGATTGTAAAAATACGTTTGCGGTTTTAAGTGCGATGTGATAAGTGGTGAAATACATTGTTTTTAGTTTCTTGGTTAGATGGGAATGTTGTTAGTTTCAACATTGCTTAATCATAATCACACCGATGAAATACTCTACACCGTGCATGTTAACAAGGGACAGGAAGGCTCACATCTGTAAAGTGACGTCACAATGGCATCTTGCGCTCCAAGGGCATTTTAACGGCCATTCAAATTAGGATAATTAATTCTGTCTTAACTTTCATCAGGGTAATTTCTCAACCGCGAGAATTTGTAACATACAAAATCGGTACATTAATGTTTGAAAATCAGCCGAACAGGAAAAAACTGACATGTTGCATATTTGAAAAGTCCTGTTTTTCTGTCCCAGATTGCATACCCTTTTTCCGAAATTGACCAATAATATTGCAGTGTCAAGCGTGGGTAGCTCCACGTGACGCCAGCATAAAACATAAGAATGAAACTAAACTTTATGTCGCCATATTAACACCACTGAATCTGTCTGACGATTTACTGGAATCTCAAAACAACATCTTCATCATGGAAAAAAAGATTATAAACAAATATAGCCTCAACTAATAAAACAAAAATAATTTGGTGATTTGTTGTTAAGTCGTTTTACAATAGTGGTTAGATATTCTGCTTCGTGATGTGCCCTTCCTTAGTTATAAGAGCTGTACTTTATATTTATTTTATATTTTTAGTACAAATCATATTTTCTAATTTTGTATTTCAGAATAATTCACTGTATAAATAAATATAAACATAAAATACTTGAAAAAAATACTCTTTATATTCTTATTTTCACATTATCATTTTAATAAGTTAGATGAGAATAATACGACGGGAAGGAATATTTTCAGCTCAACAAATATCACGCAATGTCAAAATGTGCTAGGTTTCTGTAGACAATATAATACCAAGTTTACAATTTTAAAAGTAAGATCTACATCAAATATAACAACACGTTATGCGCGCCTACAGAATGTGTCATACCAGCTACTATCAAGTAGTAAGAATATTCGTCCGTAACTCACTGGTTATGCCAGGACATGCAACAGTCCTCACAGAAGCTTGTATACAAGACCAAGTACGGCCACAGACTAAATAATAATACAGAAGTGAAATGTCTCGGCGGCTCGTTTGATGCGGGCGAACTTCCCCGCTCATTGGCTGCCCATATTATGTTTTACTCCTGCATGTTACGACAGATTACCTATTGGCTACTGGGCAGTTGCCTTACGCTGATTTGCGGTAGATGTTGCTGGCCGGTGAAGACATTTTGCTGGCGTGTGTGACTTGAGTTTGAGGCCACACCGGCTGTTTCACTTCTGTATTACTAAATATTCTATGGTACGGCGTTACATGACGTGTAATACCCTCTTAAATGACGAAAGCCACCAAAGCCAGGCATGAATCATATAGATACAAGAAGCAAGTCACGGCGACGACTAAGGCGTAGGGAACGACACGATAATAATGTTCTCGACATGACAAGCTAGAGTTTTTACAGCTCAGTAGTTAAGGAGCGGCCCTACATAGCAGAGACTTGAGTAAACGGCTGATGGACGTACACTTGGAGCGACAACTGGGGGTGTTCTCGTCTGATAAGGCACACTGAGGGTTGAAATCAAAGATAACTTTGACCGGAGGGGTGTATCTGTGAGCGTACAAGAGAAAAACGGACAGAAAATGCGAAAACACGCTTCGCTTATAGTCGGTTTCCTCACAAAAAAAAAGTTACTGAAAGGTTTAAAAACACATAGCCTATGCATTCACAAAGGGGACACCAAGATTACTATAGTCAAATTACTGTTTTAACGGAAGATTATGTATTATAAATAAATAATTCTATCAAACGATAGTTCGCAAACATCTACATTTTTTTTTTTAAATTACCATTACAGCATTTGTTTTTGCATCAAAAAAATGTGCTATCGCAGGTATATTATTCTTTGAGAAATAAGAATAATCAAATCGCCCTGAAATAGTGCTAATTTATAAACTAGAAACGCCCTTTAAGAGGAGTCATGGCTAAATATTTTCTGTAAAATCAATGTTAAAGCGTATACGCGTATGTCCGCGAATAGCTGTTTTGTACAATAGTTTCTTAAAGGAAACGTAAAAAACCAAATATTATCTGTAGAAGCCACGTTAAACTTTATTCCTATAGAAATTCATTAAAGAAAATAATATATAATGGTGATGGCGATTACATATTCAGGACATTAGCACTCAGACTCCAAAAGCAAAGTAGAAAAATACATCATGGCGTCTGTAGTTCATTCCTTTGGTTTGAGACACATGCAATAATAGCATGCTGTTACAGATCTAATATGCGTGCTAATGAACTAAACTACCGAGGTCGGCTCTTACTCGTCCAACACTTGCCTCGTAGCCTTTACCCGCAAGACGCTCAACTCATCTGTTTTCCCCTTCAGAACTTATCTTCGTCACCAAATACGTTATAAAAGAAGTTGATTGTTACGCGGCTCTTTTGATACATGCTCAAATATAATGCTGATATACTGTAGCCAAAGATGGGTGCTTGTTTTCTTTAGCTATGGTTGGGGGGACGATTTTTTTCAACAAAAAAAGAAGCATTGGTACGTCCCATGAAAAATGTATTTATTTGAAGCCATTTAGAATGCGCTTTCAGAAGAACATAATTTCGAAGGCACTCGACAATAGAGAAGACAATAGATAATTTATTTTAAAATTGCGTATTTTTTTAGAGGTTTAAACGAAATATTCTTGCATACGTAACGATGATAGAGAACGCAACTATAACAGCAAATAAGACACCAATATTTAATGTCACTAGTTTTTTATACAATTTAAACCCCTTGTCATTTTTAATGCTAATATGAAAGGTGTTTCAACAAGGCAACACATAATGAATTAGGGTATTTAGTTTCTTACGGTTTAGTACTCTGCAGTGCACTTGAAGCTTAGTGCCATTGGGGAGTTTTGGTATGTTAAGGTTTTGCAGTAACTTTACTAGAGCCCCAACCTTGAGGTTAGTACTGTGAGATGGTACGCCATCTTGGATAATGGTGTCGAAGAACTTCAGAGGATGTCGACTCAGTGGCAAGGCGTGAACGTTTTCCCAGGGAAGTGATCCTGAACAATAACTGTTCACAACGCTGAACATATGTATGTTGAACATAAGACTGGCAGGTGCCGGTACACCGACCAACCAGTAGCGTGTTCTCCAGGAACATGGCTTCAGTCACAGCAAAATATTAACTATAGTTTGTGTCCTCTACGAGCATTAGCACACGTGCTCTGAGTGTGTAGTCGGAAATAATACCGCTTCTCTTTTCACCTGACCTCGCTTCTCCAGTGAGAGATCTTCTTTATCCAGCTATACCGAATTTAATATAATCAATTTATATTACATGTCTTTAACTTCAACAGCAGTCCTTAGGTGTCACAATTTCACGTTGCACATTCCTACACAAAATTCGAACCCGGAATCTCCCGAACCGCAGACCAGAGCTACAAACAACTGCGCCGCGTAAAAAAAAATTAATTACGATATTCACTTCCTACGCACATATAGATATATCGGTATAGTTGCAAATCATAAATTTGTATAATATATTGCTTGCTTTTCAGATCGTCTGCCTTCAACGGTTTACAAAATAGTTTTTCTCGTCGATGTAAAATGATTCACTTTATCTAGCAACGTACGTAACTTTTTTATGGTATTTACGTTAGCATAATTCTGAAACAAACAACACCCTGATGTCTTAACTGGTTAGATAAATATCACAGGGAAATTCAAAACAATTTTAACGTTTATTTCAACCCCTTTAGGAATTGAATTTTCAAGAAAATCTTGAAATCACTATTTAGACATTTATATAACAATCCAATTGAAGTTAAAAATATGATGGTACCCTATTCGATCAAAGCTAAATCGATTAATTCAAAAACACATTTTCTCCTACACTACCCTAAGAGGCACAATTAAAAATAAAATTTAAAATGTTTCCGAGTATTTACGTAAAGGTCATCCTGAAGCGAAAATCAACTCTATATCTCGACTGATTCGATAGACATTGAGGATTTATCTGAAACACATTCAGGTCTTTTCACCCACTAAGAGAATTGATTTTTTAAAATATTCTTGAACTAAGTTGTATAGGCCTACTAGTTTACGGGAGTCCCAAGGACGTGAGACACACGACGGTAGCCCGCTAGGTTCAATATTTATCGTTGAAAATTATGTTCACCCTTTCCGCAACTTTTCCCATTCTTAGATGTCATGTTTGAAAAATTTTGAAAATTAATTTTTAGCAATTTTTTGCAAGCATCAACCGTAAACAAAAATTACGTCAATATATAAAAGTACAATGATGTAGTATATATATATATATATATATATATATATATATATATATATATATATATCGATTATAAATGGAAAAGCTCATTCCACCCTTTTTTAACTCTTCGTGGTCTAACTTTGGAAATATCCTTAAATTTTATTTTGGGTATTTACGTACACACCATTCTGAAGCAAAAAGCAACTCGTTACCTCGACTAGTTTGATAGATATGGTGGAATAATCGAAAAAACACTTCAACTCTTTTTCACCCACTTAACTATCGAATTTCGAAACTTCTTGTAGTTCTATCTTAGACATTTGCACACGTATCCAATTGAAATAAAAATTACAACGGTGGTCAACTGGATTGTTTCCTGAACGATTCATAACCACCCCCATATTTTTATCTTTATCCTTGGGAGTCGAATTTCGGAAAAAAAAAAATCCTGAAACTACTTCTTGGATATTTACGTGAGCATCATATTGAAGCAAAAATCAACTATGTATCTCGAATAGTTTATGGATATCGATGAATAAACGGAACAAAATTTGAGGTATTTTCCTCCCATTATTAGCCTAGTCGAATTTCGAAAAATATTGATATTGCCTAGTATTCAATTTTACGAGCGTGCAACTATATAAAAGTTTTATAAACCATGTAAAAAATCCAAGATAGAGGCGGATGTTACATTGTAATAGGTCATGGTATATAATTCAGCGGTAAACGTTTCTTGAAAACAATTTGCAAATATCAAAAATCAACAATCTTTATAAACAGGTTTTAACTAACTTTCTGAGGATACAAAAATTCTGCTAACGTATTTCTGAAGAATGATCTGTGCCGCCAAAATCTCGTAGATCTAATGCAGCACAGCAGATCAGGCTAAGGCAACATTTTTGGTAAAAGTTTGTTCATAACGTTGGCAAGTACCATTATCTGGAAATATTGTCTTGCAATGTTTCCGTACTGACTTTCAAAAACGTGTATATTTTAGTTGATGTTTTCAGCGTTTATTTATATACCATACACTCTTAAGGCGGCCGCCTGATAAAGGGTATGTTAGTGTGTGAGATACGATAATCGATGAGGCGCTACGAGCGATATCGGCCGGCACATGCATTGTAATATCGCCTCTACGGCCAAAGTTGTAAACGTGCGCTGTGCTCCCGCCGTAACGGTTTTCCTGTGGGACTTCAAGAGGCGACCCCATCATGTTATTGAACGTGTCTCTGTAACTAAGTCCAATGTAATTGAAGATCTCTATTCTGAGCGAATTCGGTACATATGTCTAGAGAATCACCCTTCTCAAAAAGCCGATTTTATCCAAGTTTCACGACTTAAAAATATTTTTTCCAATGTACGTGGTGTCCTGAAAAGTCACATTTACCAGTAGTCTGAAGTGTGTTTTATTTTCGTAGATAAGCATTGTGGACACACGTTTACTGGTCTCTGAGATAACACGTGACTCCGAACACGCTGCATGCAGTTCGATTGCCATCCAGACGGCCGCCTGCTGGCCGTGTGTTAGTGTGAGTGAGGCACGGCGCGAAGGGCGATGTTGACCGGCTCATCTGGTGCGGTATCACCTCTACCGCAAGACACTGAAACTACGTGCAGTGGTATCGTAGATCACTCGCCTGACTGACACTTTCAGTGCTGACTTCATCTTTTTATTGGTGGCAAGTTTTAAGCAAAGTCCATTGCATACTCCTCGACAAGTTTCACACGAATCTCGCAAGTCGGATTTCAGATATAACAGGTTAAAAGCTGTTTTTAGCCGTTTTAAGGAGCTCCGAGTTGATTGTTCTAATCGACGTGATGCTTTGAAACTACTATTCAGTCATCGCTTGGAGTGTATTTTACTTTCGTACATTGACACACTGGGCATATGTGGAATAGTTTCTTTTAAAAAAAAACGGTATTACGAACACGCTGCAACGCATATTAAGCACGTGGTAGGCGAGGCCCTTAAAAGGTAGAACTAGATGCTAAATTTAATTTATAAATTTTTTGTAATAACCTCTGTTTTAAATTATTTTTAGTAAATGTGGCAACGTTGATGCAAGTGAAGAACTTCGGAGATCATACTAGTGTTATATGTTCATCTTATATCGGTCCTGTAATTATTATTGAATGTTAGTCTATAATTCTCTTGTAATAATTCTTCAATACACATTAGTGAAAGATTCCATTATTATTTATGTCAAGCAGTTTATCAAGAATATTTCCTATGTCTTGTCAAAGACAAAATTTTGATAATACAATTTGAATAAACGTTTTGGTTCGAAAACTGCAACTACAAGGAAATAATCTAGAACTCCCCTTCAAAGTCTAATGTTGAACTTTTAAATTGTGTAACCGCTCTTAAAGAAAAGTACCCACGCTGTCGACGGCATACTTTAGCTTGGAGTGAGGGACTCAAGTATCCTAGAGGAAGTCGTGTACATACCCAGTATCGCCCTCTTCTCTCTCTCTCTCTCGCGGCGACAAGACGAGGAAGCGCGGAAATTAACTTCTTCTCCCCTCGCGCCGGCAGCCAGCTGGCAAGAAGACGACGGCCAGGAGTGGGTTGTGAGCAGCGTACAAGCAGACAGCCCGTGCTGGAGGTGTTGGGATTGGTTGGGTCGAGGGGTGGGGGGGGGGTGGGTTTATCCACGGAGCTGCAATAGGCCGTGCAGCCGAGTGTGAAATGCTCCCTTAGGCAAGTGGTAAGATCTGGGCGGCGCGGTGGTAGGGGAGTTTGTTTCGTTTCCTGCCGAGGAAGATAGTGGCAACTGGAAGAATCTTCTCTCGTTCACGACGACACCCCCTCCCCTTGCCGCCTGGCAGGCTACGCAGGCAGGCACGTGATATTGCCACGACTAGCCGGAGGTGAGCATGACTGTTAGCTGTAGGGGGTGGGTCACCAACCAGACACCACGGGGAAACATCCAGACTGAAGAAGGCAAGGCGACTGCTACACAGCTTGCAGAGGGTCTTCCTCCAGGGACGCCGACGAGGGCGTTACGCTAAATCCGATTCAGTGGTTGCCGTCGGTAAATTGATAGTCATTAAAACTCCATTAAACAATCTGTTTCTGACTGATGAACGTGTACAATTCACTGAACGCCTGCCCTGACCACAGTGCGGCATGCAGAACTTAGACGTTACCAGATTATTCGAAGTCTGCTCAACACACACGAGCGGTGTGTACGAAGGATTAACATTCATCGAACGCTACACACGTGTAAACCCATTTCAGGTTCACTACTACTCAATAAAGCGTATTTTCTAGCGGCCGAAAAGGCGAAAACGGGTGTTATTTTTTTCTGTCCAATGTAAGTATTAAAACCTTGGCGCAGAATATTATGAAAACCAAAATAGGCGTGTACAGAACACCTTAATATTCAACATAACGCCATTAAATTATAGGTAAGTAAGGGTAAGTGGGCTTTACGTCTCGTCGACAGCGAGGTCATTATAGACGGCTACACACAATTCGGTACAATGACAGGATCTGGGAGAGGAGTCGGCCATGGCCTTTGTTAAGGAACCATCCCAGTATTCTCCTGTAGCGATTTCGGGAAACCATGGAAAACCGAAATCAGGATGGCCAGAATCGGGGATCGAACCCGGATCCTCTGGATTGCGAGCCCAGCGTCATACCGTGGCGCCACCTGGCTCGGTTATAAAATGATAGGGTAACCAATGAACGCCTCATAGGAGTGAATTATCGGCGAGAAGACTGCACAGTAGTTCAGTGACTTTCGCCTGGAGTCTAGGGCGAGGCTCGATGCGTGTTACGTACCACTTCCACATTCCGAGACCTCCAACGTGCAAGTACGTCCATTCAGATGTTGCTGTAAAACACTAATAATAAGTCGAAATTTAAGTCAATAGCATTTACTCACAGAAACAATTAGCTAGGTTAGACTAACTTCAGTGGCTCACGTTTCACTGCAACTACGCGAATTTCACCAAAGTGGTTCATTTCTCACTGATTTCAAGTTTGGAGTGTTCTTTGATGTTTTCTAACTACGTCTCCTATTCGCATTGCAAGCCTCTTGTGTGAAACACAATTTTCACTACGTCCACATTAACGTTGCGGGAAGAAGGAACATGCAAAACCGTGTGCATCCCCCCTTTTTTTTCTCTCGCAGACAAACCACAATTCGAGATTTTTCATACAACGATAATATTCGGGCAGAAAAAAAATAATGTTCGCGGAATTTTTTTTTAATGATGTGCCCAAGTTTTCCAAGTAGCACATGCGCCTGGCTTTAGTTACATGATGGTACGTTTGCTGCAATTGTGCAACATTATTGACGAATTAAACATTGAGTTTCGAAGCCATTGCGAAGAGTGATAAATTCTGTGTTTTTTGTTTTTGGCTGGCGTAATCGTAAATGTGAATAGAAGATCAGCTTACTTTGCACTAATCATGTACTACATTTAGTGTAACAACTCAATCCGGATTGAACTAGAAGCGGACTGAAGAATCTTGGTTCAAATTTTACTTCAAACACGTTCCCGCCGGACTGAAGTAGGAGTGGAGCGAGTAATCCAGTCCAGTCGGCGAGGTGGACGGAATGTAGAATCCGGATTAAAACGTTTACTTTAAAAAACCCATCGGCCTGAACTGAAAGAAAACGAAGCGGTCGCCATCTCGAATAGTTTCTTTGGTTATGTAAGACGTTAGAATCGTCCTGGGCTAGCCAGATAAAAATTTTTTATGCCGTAAATAATACTGGGAAGTGCAATATTCCCGGTAGCTGTAAGACGCAGCTTGTCTACCTAACCTAAAAACATTTTGGGTTATTTTTCGTTGCTCGGGATCTTCATAAATCCCTGTCATACGCTTGTTTCTCTTTATTAATCAGCTTGTAAGCGAATATTGGTGCAATTACTGTAAACTAATTTTTATTTGTTTTAGATAAATAACATTTACTTCGGCACTCAATGCAAGTAAAACTTTTGCTGTTGTAATAAACAAGTGTAACTTGTGGCTGGATATTCAGTGAATTTAATTATACAACTGTTGGATCATAAGATAGAATAATTTATCATATGGTATAAAAATTGAATTTTTCTTAATAATTATGCGTAATTTATTATATATATACACATACACATATATGTGTATATGTGTGTATGTATATTGCATATAATAAATATTGTTGACTGTGCCAAACATCTTTCTCTGTAAAGAATGTGCGGTGGCAGGCTATCTATATAATGCAGATGGTACATGTGTGTAGGTGTGTGTGTGTATGTGTGGTTGTGTGTGTGTGTTTGTGTCTGTTTAGGTGTGTGTATGTGTGTTTGTGTGTGTGTTTGTGTGTGTATGTGTGTTTATGTGTGTGTAACAGACGAGGTTTGCCTTGCAAATAACAACAGTTGAAATTAGTGAGAAAATTCAAAAACGAGAAGTTTAAAGTTTATTGTGACTGGTGTGTTGTGCCGTTATTAACTAGCTGTGTACTGAAAAATATTATGTGTTTTAAAAATTTAAGATATAAATCAATTTACAGCAATGTGAACTGTGGTCAAATAAGTGTCAAGTTACATTTTGAGTAGTAAACTATGTTGAAAATATTTTTTAATTAATGAAGTTGCTTGATTAATGTTTAAAATTTAATTTATCAAGCCTTCTGTCCTGATTGAACGTCGCTGTTCCATGCCATTAACTTGTAAAAATACATTTGTGTTCACTTCACCAGTATTAATTAAGTTTTAAAAAACATTAAATGTGTAAAATAACTACACGTTACCAAAGTGTGTTTAAGTATAATTAAGATATTAAATGAAAATTCTAAATTTCTTGTTTTTTTATTATATTCAGTTATTAATATTGACTACAGGGAAATTTTAAAATTTGACAACAAAAAAATGTATTATTCATAGGAAACTTGACGTGAGAGTGACCGTACATTATAAATACGTATACGCTTAAAGTTTAAAAGCACATCGTTTTCTTATAGATCTTTAAACTTTCGAATTTACCGTTAGGTTTTACTTTTGTACCATCACAAACGTGCCATATAGTTACCCTGACCGATAATTATAGAAAAATAAACTGTTCAAGAAGGAAAGGTTTTACTTTATACTATGCCATCTGTAGTGTTTGAAGTTAATACTTGTAGGAGCCTGTCGAGTGAGTACAAATTAATGAGCTGCGAGGTAGACAAGGTCCTTAATTATGGTAGCATGTGAACTGACAACAGAGCTCTGTAGAGGCCTCGTATACGACAGAGTCGTAGAGGCAAGTCCCGCGAAGAGCCTAGTCGTGTAGGCCTCAAGTCCTCGGAGACTCAGACGTCCCATGACTACGTTGCTGTGTCACAGAACAGGAGAACATACAACAGCAAAACTGTCGCTGGTGCTCGCATCTCTAGGCACAACCCACATAAACAGTACTGAGTTCATCTGAGAACGAGATAGACCTACAGTGTACGTTTATGCTGCTTTTAAAATTCGAACGTTAAAAGCCCGGATTTATTTTAGATCAATTTTAGATCTTGCCTTCTTTAATACTACATTCATATTTCCACACATGTTCCTCTTTTCCGAAAGGCTGGTCTTGGTTTGAGATGCAATGTACCCAAAATAGCAAAACCTTTTTTATTTTATATATTCGTTGGAAAAAAAAATCATTTTCTCAGGGATTTATCGACGTAGAAGAGATGCTTGCCCTCTCAGAAATAATCTGACGTTCCTGGAGAGCTAGAAGGGCGGATGTAAATGTCACGTTCACGTTTCGAATGCACGACGGAGTTGGCTCGGGGCGGTAGTTGATGATTGCGATTTAATTCACTTTGGGAAGTCAGCTGTAGCTGGGATGAAGATCTGCCAGTCCCATATCGCCAGCGGCAGAGTCGGAGCGTATTGGGAGTGTGCTGTGAGGAGAGCGCCGCCGAAGAACAACTTGTCCCTCCTACACGGTAAGAAAATATTTCTAAATATATCGAAACTATGTAAATGTGTGTTGTGAAAGTAGTATGGTATTATAATTTTCACGGACATCAATGGAAGCATTCATATAGCGTTTAAGGAAACAGTCGTATGTGTACTTATACATATACAGTAACAATGTCAGAGATTTTCTCTGTTTACAATCTGAAGTATGCTACGTGTACCATATAATGTTTTAATGAAAAAAAATCCTATTCTGTTTGGGAAGTATTTTACAGTGAATCCAGACTCTGAGACGTTGCTAAGCCCTGAAATATTCTCATATCATTCGGTTGAAATATATGTAATTTGAAGCAGTGATTAATTGCCATATTTATTATGTGCATACCTTCAGAATCGGGGATATATTTTTTGTCTGACACTATCCGTCCACTATTTGTTGCTTGTATCTCTCAGTGACGAGAAAATCCTCTTAAAGCGCGCAAATGTTCGGTTTATCCAGTCACGAAAGTGACGTAAACTTTCAGCTTGTTTTAACCGGAATCACAATGGCGAGACAGAAGCGACGCGAATGCCCATCACACGATAAACAAAACATGTCCACCAATCAGCACAGAGGTTTCTTTGACGTCGGCACGTGTGTCTGGACGCAAGTGTAATGCCACGTATTTTTTAGGCATAATACCCTAAGTGAGCAAACTCATTCTGGGACAAATCATACTTGGTTTCCTTCGCAGTTGGACCAACAGTTGTACGAAATTCCTGGAAAGACTCACATACAGACAACAGAAGGGAAATAAATCATTAGAAAAAAAAAGGACAGAACTGGCTTTTCCTGGGACAGCAGTCAACGAGTATGTTACAACTTGCTGAAAAAATAACGGCTGTTATGTCTACATACAATCATTAAAATCACGAGCTATGTAACGGGCATCGTCCAAGTTCTATCACCAGCTGGCGGGTAAACTGCTACTATTCCAATATAAGCTGGTCTAGCATGTACCAACCCCTTCACATATTACCCCTTGCATAGTCGCGCATGTATGGCATGTTTGAAAACAGTAAAGTCATGGTCAATGCAGTACACGAACAGAAGACGACTCCAGAACAAACAATGATCTTCTCTAAACGAAACTTTGTGACTGTTGTTGACAATCCATCAGTTTATAACTCACTGTTGTTTGCATCATTGACACTTATTAATTACTAGCTCTCACCCGCGACATCGTTCGCATGGTTTTCCATGTTAATGCGTCTTGGAGTCTTGCAAAAAGCTTTTTTCTAAATACTTTAAATTATCTTCAGTAATTCGTAAAATTATGTATTAAAAATTTCAATAATATTAAAAAAATTAAATAACCCCAAAACAATAAAAAATAACTGAATATAAAATTTACTAAAGGTTTTTGATAAAACTGTAATACACATAAAATTTCTTATTAATAGTAATATTAATACAGATAAAAATTCTTAATTAATAAATTGCTCCAAAAATTGTTTTAAATATTTTTTTTATAATTCTGTATGGTGCTAATTGATGCTAAGAGGGCATGGAACCTGATTCAGTGCTTAAGTCATCAGTTTTAAATTGTAGGTTTTTCGAAGCCAATTTTCAAAACTAAAAAATCAGCAAACTTAGTCTTACCAACTTTCTGAGAAACGTTTGTCTAGAGTAACGTATTTCTGAAGAACAGTCGAAATTTCTTACGCTTATTTACACCGGAAGAGATTGTTGTGCTAAGTAATGGCAAGTTCCATTATTTACCATTTTAGAAGCGGATAAACGGCATAGGTACACACATATTGCAAACAGACAAATATTCTCAATCACTAGCGGGTACCCGAACACAACTATAGCTCTTATGTGAACAAGTAATTTTCAAGTCACTTCTAACACATTCTGGACTAGCGAATAAACTGCTCTTCCACCGGTGAGTTACCTACGTTTACAAAGCGGTGTAACCATTATAAATAATTGTTACTTTGTATATATATATATATATACGTTTATATAGTGTTTATATGTATGTTCTTTGACTACATCTAATACTGTCTAGTTTTCCTTCTTTTTTTATAGTTTATCTGATTTTCTGATACGACGAATTAATGAATTGGCGCATATCTACTAATATTTTACTCAAAATAATGCAAATTTCCTATGCGTATCATCATAGGGAGCTTAATATTTAAATATGCCTAAAGATGAAAACATTGACAATGAGTGCGACATGTCAAGAATGGAAACTCAGACACAAAAAGCAATATAAAAGGAGAATTGTTCCTCTGGTTCTGTTTGCTAGCTGTTTGATACTACGACTGAGAAGCAGCTAAAATCACATCACGAGCATTTACACGCGGCAGATCTCTGTTGTCTTCCAGAGGCTGAAAACTGTATTTTTATACTGCGGTTATAGATACAGGCTCATGAGTAATTACATAACAAACTCGGGTCACCGTCTGTTACAGTTCGAATTTCAGTACCTTCCTTCCTCTGTCTGTTTTATTTCCAACGCACGTGTGACAGTCGGGCGTTTGAGATTTTTAATTTTTCATCGCCATGGAAAAGAAAATGCCCTTGTCAGTTTTACAAGTGTATGTATTACATCTGTGAGGCGACGGTAATATCAGTTTCCGTTAGATGTGGAAAAGCTTCTACCTGATACATTTATTGATGTCCTTAAAGGAATACATGCACAATCAAAGAAGTATTTTAACGTACGCCATTGTAGCAAATTGCGTGTCACAGAAAACTAGAGAATACACGCAGACGAACACACAAGTAAACAACCAAAAGGGTTTGTCTGTCAAATGACAATCAACGTAAAACACGTGGTACTCACCGAAGAATTTATTTATTGGGTTACAAGCAACAAAACAAGGAATTTAATCGACAGAAACGAACATACAGTCACATAAATTATACACAGAAATGTTGTAGTCACAGTTTGGAAACAAAAAAGAAAACTCAGATAATCCCACAAAAGGAATTACATCGTTAAATGGCGACGGAACGAGACAACGTGCAAATATAGTTACGACAGACAGAAAAACTAAAGGAATGAAAAAATTACAATTCGCAGACGACGTAATAGAAACACAGACACCTTGAGGAAAGCGAACGAACACAAATAACCCAATAACTTACCCCACTCTAATAATCGTTTAAAAATAACACCTGCAATGCAGTTTTCATCACGTAAGTGAATAAGATCTGCCGGCTCAAATAATGTGCCGACTTCCATACATGTTGGTGAAAAATAACACAAAATATACAGTTTGCCAAGAAGTTCTCAAAATATGGAATAAAGCTTACTCTATTTATGTCAAGTTCTATTCCAAAGTTGCTAACAACCTACGACAGTAAAATCTACTGCAATCACAGCTTGAATGCTGCAGTCTCAAAATATAAAATTTTATTACAATCAGTTTAGTAATTATGTAACTATTCAAATAAATCGTTACGTATAAATTTCGTTCTCTTAAAACAAATTTCGTTACAGTCTTACCAGTAGTGTCCGAAAAGTCACGTGAAATCTTTATTTACTCTAATCGAATTAAGACTGAAATTCTGATCCTTTAAAATTTTGAAATTTGTTTCCAATCTGTCCAGATGTTTTTGAAATAGAACATATGTTTAGTGTTTCTTTGAAAATGGTGGATCCATCCATTTAAATCCTACTGAAATAAAAGCTTAAAAAATAAACTTTCAAAGAATAAAATATGTTTAATATCGGTCTTCATAGAACCACATTTCCTACTTAACATCTATAATTGTTTCAAAAATTGGGAAGTATAAAACTGTATTACATTCTGCCCAGAAATTTTCATATCGTGGCATCTTTGGTAATGGTATACTACAACATCATATTCCTTGATATTCAATGATTTAGTGATATTATATTAAAATATATAACTAAGATTGTATCGGTCATGCAGTTCATGAAATATGACAAAGTACCAAATATTTCCAGATAGCCATAGTTTAAAAAAACACACAAGTAATAAACAAAATACATAATGAAAGTCAGGTAACCTTGCTACATTGTAAATTTCAATCTGGTACATGTGTTTTTAATAGTGGCAACATGAGTTGTGTTTTTATAATGTGATGAGGAAGAAACTGCAGACATTTATTTACGTGTTTCATAATTGTAATCGAACATGTCGGAAGCCTAAGGCATATCTTGTAAGAAAACAATCTGTACTGTAAGTCACTAGCTTATAATGGACAAGCACAATAAAAGTTTGTTTATATATATATATATATATATATATTTAGTTTCTGGAACGTTTGTTTAGTCGTTTATCGTACTCAGGATGATAAGTGGCTGAAGGGTTATATGACAACTGAACACATATGTTTCGCAAATGTTTTTACGGCGTTTGCCATCGCTTGCTACTGCTGCAGTACTGAGTCTACATTTAGAGGAAATAAAAATGAATATAGACTTATTACGTGCGAAATTGTAGATATTTTATCTACGAACCGTGTGCGAATTATTCTGGATGAAGCATATATATAAAAGCTGACGTCCAGAAACCTATTAAATGACATAGAAGTTACTTCGCACGTGTCCATATAAAGTGCCGTTGGGAAGGATAGTTGTTATTGTTATATTGTGTAATTAATGAGTAGGCACTGTAGATAACATTTTTCGCAGCAATGTAGACATAAATATTTTATACAGACAATATCAACAAATGGACGTGGCTACGATTTTTCTTTTATACCGCTGAGAGATTAAAATTGGCTGAAAATATAAATTAAGAGGGTTGTTTGAGTGCACGCGTTACTCCGAACGACAAAAACCCTATTTCCTCTTCAAAACGGAAGCTAAAAATGTGACAGTGTCTTTTGTACGTTACTCGAAACACTTTCCACGGTGCGTGTTTGTTTGTGGCAGGCGGCATTTGTCTCCATCTCCGGGACAGAACACCTCTGAGCTCCGGGTCTGGATGCAGCCACACGGCAGAAGGGTTTAACAGGGCGAGCACAGCCCGTGTTTTCCTGCTAGGAGGTGAGGTGAGGTGAGGAACAGGACAAGGGTAGAAGGGCTGGGACCTGCAGGCAGCGACAAGGGTAAAGTGTGGGGCAATGCACAGTACACTTTGTTACCGCAACTGGCTACATCTCGTGTGAACCATAGCATCTGCGAGGCCAGGCACCTCACTATGAACTTCAGCATTTCATTATAACATTCGCCTTTCAATACATGACTTCTAATGTAGATGAACACAGTGGAGTGGTAAAAGCCTTGACTTGACGTTTTCAATAAAATGACAACCTTACGTCAAAGTTAAGGTGGCGATTTGCAAAGAACTAATAGATATGTTAGTTATACCGTAACGTGTATATTTCCGGGTACAGTGTTTTTTTCAGCAATGAAAAGTCGTGAAAAATAAAACAGACTTGTCTTAAATATACTGGGGAAACATTGTAAGTGAACTGCAAGAATCGTCTACATATGGCGTTGTTGGTTTTATGCAAACTATTTTAAAATATGATAAATGTTTGAGTAACTCAGGATTATTTTCGGAATATTTACGTGAAAAGATAGTATGACAAAAGTATATAATAATTGGAAACAATAGTACCGTTCTAAAAAAGTATTCTCAGTTGGTTTTCAACTGTGGTTAGTGTACATTTGTAATGTGTATTGGCGAGATACTTCAAGTGACAGAAACTTAAATTCAAAAGTTAAAGCCTTGCAGGTCTTTACTATTCCGGTCGAAGAGTGAAGACGAACTACGGTATCATTATGATATAATCGATTGTTGATGACGTCACCACATTAAGTCACATACATCTGATAAAGTGCAACACCATAATGCAGTTCGTCATACGTTATCGCACTGCGTTTAGATAATAATTAATCAACAATATTTCGAAACACTTCGTCACGTGTTCATAACCGAATGCAATGACGTTAATTGACTACAGATTATAATCGATCGTAAATGGAGTTGAACGTTACTCTCTGTCAGAACAGTCAGATAAAGAATGTTCTCAATCAGCCCGCAGGCATCGCTCGTACGCTGTTCGGGCCATAGTCTGTGTAACGTATGGACTCTGGTGTTTTAGTTATGTTGGCAGTTCTGATGATAACTGTTTCCGTGGAAATAGCAACGTTTTCCTCTGCCACGCGTCAATTCTGCATAGAGAGAGGGAGACAGATAATTGTCGAACTACCAGATAAATAAATTTAAAAAAAATTCCCAAGAGCATTTAACACGCGGCAACGCTCGCGTGGTTAAAAAAACAAATAATGGAGTTTTTGTCAATAGAGCACAGTAACAAGAGTAAACAACAGACACAGTGTAAATATATGAATGCTTTTGAGAAAATGTAAACGATTTAATAAACATATCACACATTTTATTTAATACTTGTTAAAAATCCTGGTACCCGCAACTTCCTTCGCGGAATTTTCAATTTAATGCGATAATATTTCTGAAAACTGTTTAGGAAGTGCAAAATAGTGCGAAAATGATGTACTCGTAAGCTAGAATCCATTGTACTATGTATACTCAAGTCCCGTATATTCGTTTATTGCCTACTGTTCCACTGAGTAACAGCTAGTTGACAAATTGTCCGGCCTTGAGTATGCATAGAATAGTTAATTCTAAAAATTAAAGTAATTTCATTCGCAAAATTTCCCTGTCATTAGTAATAGTTGTTCGTTATTGTCTGTTTTAGAAATATTCTGAAAATGAAAATTGTTTTACTAAATTTTTTCGCTATCATGTTTTGCCATGTACCCGGTTTTGTACCTCCCCCTCTTTTTTTCTCAGAAAAAAAATTATTTTACACAAACCTTAGCGGGTACACGCACATTTCTCCGACCTATAAACTATATCTATGCAAACATTTATGTTGATCCGTTGCTTCAAGTTCAAGAAGGGATAAGTTGTTATCTTAACTACCTACAGAATTCAAAAGCATGGTTTCTTACGTGAGACAAGCTGTAGTCGTTCCTGTTCAGCGACATGAAGCGACAGCCAATTAGACTGTATAAACATGCGACCAGCCCAACATTTTTAAATTTTTCTCCACTCTCTTTATACACAAAATTGTATTTTCCACTCTGCTCAGTATTGACTCAACAAGTAACAAAAATTGCTGTCGAAAATGGTTCTGTTCGTCTTAAAATTATAAAACAAGAAATTATATTTCCTAACATCTTTAAAGATATATTAAAATGCATTAGGTATCTGATGATTTGTTCCCCACATATAAAAGTACGATGTCGCTCTTGTATAAAATAACCGCGGCCACGCAGAGCGCTGTCGCTCAGCTTAGTTTATGACAGACCTGAGGACAGGTAAAGGGTAGGTAATGTGTCAACATCGTTGCCTGTCCCAGCCAATCAGTGTTCCGGGATGTGGCAAGTCACAAGTGTTGGTGGTATAAAAATTATTTTGTAATTTTGATGAGTAATTAGTAGAGCTACGATATTGGGTGGTATAAATAAAAGTAAGGAGTTGCTCAATACCTATGAAATCGAAGCAACTGCTCATGGTTTGGTATAAATAAAAACCTCTTTGCTCAGCCTTCTTGTGAGCAACTGCTTGGCGACCTTGAACGCTAAATAGGGCAGGCACTCGTACATTAAGAAACTAGAAAAATAATTGAAAATTGTTATTCCAGGATGGCACTTGAATATTTTGCCATGTTTAATGTTTGCTTGTACTGTTGACAACTCAGTAAACAGATACGATCCCAGCCAGAACGAATTTTAAAAAAAAATACCGTTACAACAATATTACTATAACCAACGTCGTAGCATATGTCTATTTTTATTTTGATAATTGTGGAGACAATCCACACACTAAAAATGTCGTACTTTTACAAGAAAAATCTCACAAACAAATGTCAAAACGTTTTAGTTAACGGACTACACCAAGAGTGTCACAAGTCATTAAAATGATCTAAATTTTTCCAAATACTTCTGTGGACTAGTGGGAAATATGTTGACGAGCAGAGTGTTTGATGTGCAACAAAATAACCTTATACGGCCTGTTACATTTTACAATACATTTTGTCCTTTTACAAAAAAAAAATATTGGAAACTGGTTGATCATTTTAATGGGTACACGCCACTCACTTTAGGCTGAGTGACTGTAGGCTGAATAATTTTTGGCTGCACGACTTTAGACTGAACGATGTTAGGCTATGTAACTTTAAGCTCAGCAGTTTTAGGCTGTCTGACTTTAGACAGAATTATTGTAGGCTGAGTAATTTTAGGCTGAATAATTTTAGACTGAATATGGTCGAAGGGAGGGTTATAAGTAGAACGATTTTAGGCTGTGCAACGGTCGCCCATTTTATTTCCTATACTTCAAACAACTGTGGTAAAATTTACAAGAATTGGTTTGTAAATGTACTGTTATTGCTTGTAAATACAAACATGTTTGTAAATATACACATATATTTGTATATTTACACGCATTTCCTGTAAAGTTTACAATATATTATTTGTAAATTAAAAAAATGGAAATTAACTTCAAAAGATTTTTTTTGTAAAACTACAAAAAATGTACTTTGCAATTACTCTCCGAGTTTGATTAACGTTCTGTTCTATTAAAAGAATAAAGAGTATCTTGGTATAGGGGGTTCGGTATTAAATGAACACTTTTGAAACCAGGTTACATTTTTTTCCTTTATGTTAATTGATAGTTTCCCGCCACTTCTCAAACAAACAAGGGAACCCAAGTAACTAGAAGAGAGTATAGATTGTGCTATATTAAAAGTTAATGTCTGAGTTCACAATAACTAAAATTATTTAATCATAATTCTTTACAAAGTGGTCGTCAAATGTGCTCACTTTATCGTGAACACCCTATAGAGTGTTCTAATGTAGGAACTATTTTAAACTGCAATAAAAACAGATACGAAATTTACAGAAAATGTCAGTTATTTAAATATAACAACAATTTTATATTTCTTATACACGTAGCGACCGAATCTGATTGCAATTCGCGTATTCAATAAAATAACTTTTGTGTAGGGTGTACGTTTTTAATGAGGAATTGTTAGGAATGAAAATTAATATTTTGATTTTCATAGCTAAGTTATTTAGTACACAACTGATACAAATATAAGTACACATTTGAAATGTCAGAGATTATACAATACTGTTGGTCATTGCTTTCGTTTGCGCTTTTGCGTATCCTTTATTTTATGTTAAACTCTTTTTACTGGACTTGTATGATTCTCTGTGTATTTTTTTTTTTTATTTATTTGCTTGATCTAACAACAGTTCGTTGAAAATTATACGGGCCATCATTTAAAACTTATGCTACAAAATACATTTTTACAGCTATGGTATACAAAGATTGAAAAGTTAACAAGGTTTCACTGCGTTACGGTATGATTATGACTACGGTATCCTATAGTCGATAACTCACCCAAATTGTACAATTTCCGCTTTAAAAAACAATACAGCTAAATAGTAAAAATATTTTCCAACAGATCAGTGCAGAGGTTTTAATATATATATATATATATATATATATATATATATATATATATATATGTGTGTGTGTGTGTGTGTGTGTGTGTGTGTGTGCTCATTTTCAGGTTGCTAAATAAATTATTCTCGCAAAAATATATTCAGGAACACGTAGACTTAATTTTTCTGCCTGCACTCTTACTCTGCAAAGTGGTACTCCTCTGTCACAGGAAACAAACAAAACTAAAAGGAAAATCAAAGAATTGTCATTCTTAGAAACAGAAATGTGATTAGCCAGCAAAGCATAGAATTGAAAAACATTTAGCTACCAATAATTTAAAGAGAAGTAAATTTTCAACTTAAAATAACTAAGCCATAGCCATCTTCACAGGAAAGCATTAGCCAATAACAACAGACCATTACCTGCGCAGCCAATCAGGGAATGGCTCTTTCCTATTGGTCGGGACAGAAGAGGGGTTACAGAGTATGTAAACCCATTGTTTTCCAGTGCTCATTCTCAGTCTGCAGGTGCTCCTCGGACTGTACATGTGCCTGGAGACGGAGACAGATTGCAGTCTCCGATACGTCGCATTTTGTACTGTCGCAAGGAGACCATTGTGATCGTATGTGTTTTTCATTGTTTTTCTGTCCACAGTTACTATGTTATTTATATTTGTTATTTTACATCAAGAATGTGTCTGTATTCTGCTTCGATGTCTACTTCCAGCTTTTTTGTCGTTCATATTGTTTTTGTTGTAATTATTTTTGGTCTATTATTTCGAACTAACTGACGGAATTCCTTTTCTGAAATAATCTGAGTTGTATGTCTGTGTATCTATATATACAGGGTGGTCTTGAACTACAGGTACAAACGCAGGGAGGTGACTCCTTATGGAAAATAAAGTAGGACATATGTAGGACACTTTTTACCTAAGTGTAATATTGTGGGAGTAATGAGCCACAGAATATCGAATTTGAAAACCACATTTATTTTAAATATCAGAAACAGAATTATGTAAAACGACAATACTCTGAACATTGATTTGTGTTATAATAGTCTTCAAACCCACATCAAATGCTGGTTGATACCTTCAGCCATTACTAAAAGAACAGGGGTGGCCACTATCTAAGTGGACTAAACGTTTGTGAGTTGAACATTTGACGATGTTTTATTGAGTAATGCGAGCTTTGTAATAAGAATGGTCCTCTTATTGCAACTGTCTAGGGCTCATAGTTTTCGTGAAAAATGCACGCGAAGCTTTGGCTGAAGCGATATAGTACCAGGAGAGCATACGCAATACTGCATACATTGTGTTTGGAAGTGCTCAATTGCTCTATCCAAAATGGGATAGAAAACATTACATACGAAAGATATCGTACAGTAACTTGTAAGGGAGAAATCTACCCTTACAAAGCGACGTTTTACTGAACAGAAATTAAATTTAACAGACAATAAGAAAGGTATTGTGAATGATTACATTGATCGTATTTGCACAGCCACTATTGTGGTGTACAACTTCGAGAAAAACGAGGGGGTGGTACAGTCCTACCAATGTGTGTGTAACATGTAGGTATATTGTATTGCTTTTCAAAGATGTAATACAAATGCATAATACAAGTCACCTTCACGCAACATGTTAATGTGAACTTTTGAGAAGAAACATATGTGAGGGTGCACTTTATTGCCCGCCAGGTATGCAACACATATATTTTTCCCTTGGTTTATTTTTTGGTGCTAGGGTGCTCGTGTGTTCATTTATTTTGTTGTAACTCATTGACTAGATTCCTTGTGTTATTGTACATGTTTACATATGTCTGCCAGTTGCAAAGAAAGTCTTTTGTTAGTTTACTAGTCTGTTCGTGCGTATTCTTTAGTTTATTGTGAGACACCATTTACTACAATGACGCATATACAAAATTTAGTTTGTAATTAACTAAATATTACACTTATAATTGCTCACTAATAATAGTTATATATTCAATATCTCGTCGTTATCAATACACACACTTTCCTCCATTTTTTCACAGTCATCCATGGGACCATTTACGTCGACAACCAAACGCGGGTTTTGGAAAATCGATCATCTGCTGTCAGTGCGATCCGGATTTATTTCCGCGAATAAAGAACGATGTCCCACAATCCTGCAACAAATCTATCTGTCACAGTACCGTAAGAACGATACGTTGAACGTGATGTGAGTTTATAGTTTTCACTGTGCACAACAATAAACCAGAGACAAACACAGGATGTGTAACAGGCGGGAGAATGAACCGGAACAAATGTATTTCTCAGGATTATAAATTGCTTCTCACGGTGTCTTCTACCTCGACATAAGCTCTTAAATTATCAAAATTGTAAAGTCTCATTGAAGTGTTACAAACGTCGTTTCATCAGTAAAATTCATTCGTTTTAAGATGTGAAATCACAAAAAAAAAATTACGAACTTAACTCTTTATGTGAAATGTGCTTTGCCATTTTGGATGTATTTATCGTTTGCTATGACTTTGTTTCATATCAGTTCTTTCTCCAGCCGACTATATTCCACTTAGGAACTATTTTTGTATTGTTTATATCTGTTTTTTTCCTTGTGTCTTCTTCTGGGATATGACTAAATTCCTTTCAGGAATAATCTGTACGTTTTATGTCTGTTAAGCACAGCTTACTGGCTTTTATTCCATTCTTTTATGTTGCATGTTTTATTGTATGTTTTTTTCTGGAATACGGCATCATTCGCCCGCAATCTGCGCATGTTCAAAAAAACTCTTATGTTTACACCTATCTTTATATAAATTAAAATTTAAGACAGTTATGTAGGATTACGTTTGGGTTGAAACTTCCAACTGAATATGCGTAACATATTTAACACACTAATTTTGAAAATAATGTATATTTGTGTATAAGTTTTGAAAATATAAACTTAAATCAGGAAGGTAATAAGGAAACGGAAAACCCCCCTATGTTCATGTACCCCTCGAATCTCTGGAACTGTTATTAGCAGAATGTGGCTAACATACGAAGATTCCCTTTGCGAATAAAAACACGACAAATAAAGAGCGTTACGTCTCATCCTAGGGTTTTACTGTGTGTGTGTGTGTGTGTGTGTGTGTGTGTGTGTGTGTGTGTGAGTGAGTGTTGGCGTTGGATGCTGGGAAGAAATTCTGGTGAAACATTCAAGCAAGCAACTCACACTAAGGCTTCCGACCACACACTGGGAAAATGAGCAGAATATTTAACTGATTAACGGTTAATTGAAAGCTTTAGAAAGTCCTTCCTGGTTTACTCTTTCTATGGCTCAAAGCAAGGGTGGATAGGTTTTCATATTTTGAGCATGTAAGTACTAGTAAACGGCATTCGTAATCCTAGAGAACTGAGTACATTCGTTTTCAACGACTGGTGTAATATGTTTCCGTACATCAGTTCCTCAACGGACTAACGTTTTCATTGACTTCTTCGGTGCTTGTGACCACAACAGTGACAATGTTTGAAACGGAGGTAATATATTACTGTTGTTGCACTCGAGAGCGATCAGTTTCCAATGCAGTTGATTTGTTAATATCAAGTTTATAGTCGGTGGTCATTGTAGCTGTGCTCTGGGAATGGTTTATACCGATGAGGCGTCAAATACGCACATAATTAGTGGTTTGAAGTTCAGTACGAGTAAGCACACTGAATTTGATTATTTTTAATTTTTGTTTTTTAAATCTGAAAAAATACGTTAAATCGGTGATTACACCTCAATTTCTGTTCACCGAATGCTAAAACATAGACACTTTCGTTAATCGGATAGTGTACAATCAGGTCACAATAATTCCAGCAAATTATGGATATAAAAACTATTTGCTGCATTGATTGCGGCGTAACTAAGCGTTAAGAGCTGAATCACGCTATATCCACTGTAGTGCAAGGTAAATATAATTCTCAGTACAGTTGCTGATCCAATATTTTTTTAATTAGAATTTAAAAGAGCGAAAAATAGAACTAACCAGTAATGCCACTGAACATGTGTCTTAACACTGGCATTACGTAAGTCAAAACTTCTTTAATTTGTGGCAACACGTAGAAACACACAAGTTGAAATTAAGGCTCTCAGGTTCGAACTACGACAGAAGAAAGATAGTCAGATTCTACATAAAAAAAAATTCTAAACAGTGCGCTTACCTTAGTCATAATCACGTAATTTCGGCGAGACATTTCACTGGTGGAACTCGGAAATTGATAACAACATATTTGTGTGCCATTTTCTAAACAAAAAACAATAATAATAATTGCGGTTCATTTACTTACCTAAGAATTTTCCACGTTTTCCAAAATGCGTAATCATTGTGTCTAACATTACAATGAATACGTTTATCACTTGAAAGATAACAAACGTTATAAAAACAGATGTGCTAAACATTTACCTTTCTTGCGCCAATGTGAATTGAACCGTGACAATCCAAGTAGAAAACAATACATTTAATGTTATCCTTGTAACAAAATGTTTTAATTTTGTGTTTTTCTTTAAAAAAAAAAAAAACCTCCACCAATGTTTCAAAACATGCGACAAACAGGTGCTATGCAGTTGAGAGCTACTGTTATTTCCGACCGTAAAGCAGCTATAGGGTACTGAAGTAAGCACTTAGAAGGTTTTTTCGCCCAACTAGTAGGTTCTTGTCATTTACTAATATAAAAATAGCAGTACAAGTAATAAACACCCTGCATAGATTATAGTATACTCAGAAGTTACACAAGGCGAGATAACATTAACGTAAAAAACCTGTAAATGTATAGTTTGTTCACAATTAAGTTATTACTTTTGACGACCACCTAGTCTAAAATAATGATTAAACAATAATATTTATTACGACGCTAGACACTAAATTTTGAATACTGTACGATATTCATATATATTTGTGTGTATAGGTGCACTTCGATTGTTATGTAGGGTGTCTTGTTTATATGAATAAGTGGTAGGTAACAAAAAATTTGCTTAGAGTAAAAAAGTATCAAAGGCTTTAAAAGTGGCCACTTTATCCCGAGTCGCCTATAAGATAACACGGACAGAGAGGCTACAGGTTTCTGAAGCCAGCAGAACAAGCAGTATTACATTGTCTACAAGGGAGGCTGAGGTTTCTCTCTAAACCAGTAATGGGTGGCGGGCGAGACACGCTGCCCGCGCGACTGACAAGCCTTGCGGGATGCCTAACACCCGCGGCGCAATCCAATCTGCAGCCTCGCCAGGACAGACGAAGGGGGTTGGGTGTGAGGGGAGAGGGATGGACAGGAAGACAGAGAGAAAGGCCGAGCTAAGGGGTGGTTGAACGTGTTCCGGGGGGATGGTCACTTCCCTCGTGGCCGGCAGAGTAGTATCCCCTTGTCCAGCTTGTTCTAGAGGCGTTCCTGACGGACCGTCCATAGGGGACGTTGCCCTTCCGACCCGCGGTCGATTATTGACCCCCTCCATCCCACCATACACTCACCCTCGTCTCCGCCACACCACCAACATCGCAAATCTTCCCTGGAGGTCATCAAATCGAGATCGATCGCAGCATCGCCGCTCTCTGCCTACCACCCCGTGAAGACAGTCGCAAGATCTGATACGGTAAAAGGGTCCATCATTGTTATATAGTCGGACCACTCGCACCCAACCCCAATGCCTCGGGTTAGTTTTCCTATTGGCGTTGCTCCCGATTTTCGCTTGTGCAGAACGTGACAAGCATTGTTGTTCGCCAGATAGTTTTTTCACGGTACTCCTGTCTCTCATGCGCTTACATTCAATTAAACCGCGTGCCCACATTTACCTCATGTCAACCTCGCTAGCGCCCTACTGCCCAGGTTCCCAAGTGGTATGCAGAGTTTCGACAGTTGGAAAATTATTCGAAAAACAGTGGGAGGGGGGGGGGATCTCTATCTGCTTAGGAATGAACATTGCACACGTGCATCCTAATAGTCCTCAGTATATCTCTACATTATTTTTACACAGGCGAAAATTACGAAGATTGGTGTTTCAGTGGTCTTGTTTATGTAAGAAATATTTTTAAAGTTATTGACGTGTACAATAGACATTTAACTTTAATATTAAGTCTAAATTGATAGAGACACCGTTAAATGTCTCAGTTACCTGACTTCGCGCAGAAGTGATATGCACGTACTGTGTCGTCCTTATTGCTTCCGTAGTTCTAGGTCTCGAATGTGCAAAACATGTTCACCCAGGTGGCTACCTAAAGAGTTGACCTAGCTCTTCACTCTGCTGCCAGACTATGTGCAGAGTGCGCTGATATATAATCCGTTCATCAGTTAGTTACCTCTTTGGAGCCAACAACTGAAACTATGCGCTAAGAATAATGTTTCTCAATAAATATATGCCAAGCATGCGGACCCTGAGACATACAATTAAAACTGATGTTCTTTGCATTCATTGTTGTAGCTACAAATTCACTGAACTGTTTATAAATATGAAATTGGCGTTGTTATTTGTTGATAGACTAGACTACACTGTCCTGTACATACAAGGAGACAATCTGTGATATCATGGACCACGTGCCTCTATGACTTCTATGTGATATAAGTTACGAGTGTCACAACTTTACAAGAGGTTGGTTGATTGCTGGACAGAAGCATTCTTCGCGGCAGACCACAGCAACTCGAGACGTCGAACTAACCCTCAGACGTTTGCAGTCTAGGCTGCTGGTAGAAAATAACGTGAATTTTGCACGGCCCTATTGTTTGAGCCCATCGTAATGGGATATGAGCTAACTGCTAACTGCACTAATCTGCACAATCTCCATGAGGTCCAGTCGTAGAGGATGACAGCAATCAAGACGCGAGCGTTAGTCAATCAATTTTCCGTAGATATGATAGGCCAGAAGACTATAAAATTCAAACACCCTAACATTTGCTTACTTTTGCAAGTTAGTGAAAATTCCTTTCAGTACCTTGGAAAAAAAATTATTTGATACAAATCTAAACAAGTAATTTACAATTAGTACAACAAAGGATACGAAAAATTTGCTATATCTATCTATACGCACTAAATAATCGTAAGTAAACTCGATTCTTTGGCAGACTACACATCACTGGAAGTCTGAAGAACAAACATACATTATTTCGGGCTCCATATTGCAGAAAACTTTTTTTTCTGTTGACGACGGCACTAAAGAGAATCCGGTTGAGTCTTAAAAAAATAATGTTAGTTATCCGATTGCAAATATTCGAATCGTAACAAAAACGTATAAATTAATAATAAAAAATAGTAAGTAAGAAGTTTGCATACGCAAACGTCAAATGTTTCAGAATGTCGAATAACTCGTCGACTAATTTGTGCTAGACTTTCAGTAAATGTTGACAACTAAATACTTGTTGAGGGAGTTCACAATTTGTCAAATTTTGTCAGTTCACAGCTACGTTTTTCATGTGATGCTTACGTTGGTGGTATATGATCAACTGAACTATTTTTACTGTATACACTGATAGAAAGAAATTGTTCACATAACAAACTATATTTGTTTGAGGAATATGTGTTTTACTGAAACATGCGATGTTTCACTTAAAAACGCCTTGTTTACAAAAAACATACAAATTTTTTTACTGTAACCAGGTAATATGGTTGAACATATTTGTTTCAGTTAAACAATATTTTGTTGGCATAACCAAGTCGCAGTTAGTTGTCTCAGTCTATATTTGTGGCTATAAACTGAATTTTCACTTGAAACATTCGTTGTTGTTTCTCTCAAAAAAATGTAGTTTGGTTAGCGCAAACATTTGTGATCAAACATGTCATTCGGTTCTACCAAATATATACTTGTTTCGCCGTATACGTACTTAACATTTGTTTGCGTGAAAGATGTAATATCATTTTTGTGTTAAACAAACAGTTGTTTGTATAACGTGATCAAGATGTTGGACACGCTGGCAACTTATTCGTTTTGGTTAGTTATGTTTTTGTTTCATGCAATATATAATTTCGTTAAAATGTGGTTATTAATAATAAGCAATGTAACAAACGCAGCCCATTAATTTTATATCGGTTTAATAAACACATACCCAATTTTGTTAACTTTCCCTGATATATCATCATAACCCAACCGTTGTTCAATAGATCTGCTGCTCTAGTGGTTAAGGTAATAGACTTTTAATTTTGGTTTTCGGGTTCAAATCCCACCTCTTCCACGAAATTTAACTTTGTATAAAAACATGCAGTACATGATTAGAAACGTGAATAGTATCTCCGAAATAGGAAAATCGGCGAATAAGTAATTTATTTTCTATTTTAAACAACCGGACAATGGCAGGATTGTTAGGTAAAACATTCTTATTGTTTCACTCAAACAAATGCAGCTTGGGTAAGCACAAACATATTTCACCAAACATATTATTTAGTTCTACCAAATGTATATTTGTTCTGCCATATATGAACGTACCAATTGTTTGAGGGAAACCAATTATATTTTATAGTACCATTTCTTTTTCTCAGTATAGACATGCGCCATTGCAAGACAAGGTTTTGGGATCGCTAAAACCCACAGCAAACAATTCTCGTGTCTGTATTTTATTATTTTTAGATTTCAGCGAATTGGCAACATTAGCTGGCTGAGACGTACGCGCATTAAAACTGTTCTTGTTGCCGATTGTCGCGCGATGAGAGAAACTCTCACCACAAGATGCATAGATAAGAAACGACCTTAGACATCGTTAGCTATAATGATGTTTACTTCTTCCGACATAATCCTCTTAACGACTACTGATAAAAAACGACTACTGATAAAAACTCAGCTACAAGATGGAACAGTCAATTCCAATCATAAACCAAGAAACACTCTCACAGTTTTTAATCGTGTGAGAGAAAATCTCATATAGAGCCCACTCGCAGGTGTTAAACTTACATCTGAGGGTCTTCGGGTAAGTAGATTGCTGTGAATATCTTGCTTTATTGCCAGATGTGCTGTGTAGGACATCTTGTGGTGAGAGTTTCTCTCATCGCGCGACTATCCGCGTGACTAATATTTCGTGGTGGTGAGTGATTCTCTCATCGTGCGACCTTCGGCGTGACTAATATTTCGTGATGGTGTGTGATTCTCTCATCGTGCGACCGTCGGCGTGACTAATATTTCGTGGTAGTGAGTGTTTTTCTCATTGCGCGATCATCGACGTAACTAATATTTCGTGGTGGTGAGAGATACTCTCATCGTGCGACTATCCGCGTGACTAATATTTCGTGGTGGTGAGTGATTCTCTCATCGTGCGACCATCAGCGTGACTAATATTTCGTGATGGTGAGTGATTCTCTCATAGCGCGACCATCGATGTGACTAATACTTCGTGGTGGTGAGTGATTCTCTCATTGCGCGACCATCGACGTGACTAATACTTCGTGGTGGTGAGTGATTCTATCCTCGCGCGACCATCGACGTGACGAATATTTCGTGGTGGTGAGTGATTCTCTCTTTGCGCGACCATCGACGTGACTAATACTTCGTGGTGGTGAGTGATTCTCTCATCGCGCGACCATCGACGTGACTAATACATCGTGGTGGTGAGTGATTCTTTCATAGCGCGACCATCGATGTGACTAATACTTCGTGTTGGTGAGTGATTCTCTCATCGTGCGACTATCGAAGTGACTAATACTTCGTGGCGATGAGTGATTCTCTCATCGCACGACCATCGACGTGACTAATACTTCGTGTTGGTGAGTGATTCTCTCATCGCGCGACCATCGACGTGACGAATACTTCGTGGTGGTGAGTGATTCTCTCTTTGCGCGACCATCTACGTGACTAATATTACGTGGTGGTGAGTGATTCTCTCTTTGCGCGACCATCGAAGTGACAAATATTTCGTGGTGGTGAGTCAATCTCTCATCGCGTGACCATCGACGTGACGAATACTTCGTGGTGGTGAGTGATTCTCTCATCGCGCGACCATCGACGTGACTAATACTTCGT
>PNEQ01105487.1:0-14903 GCA_003012365.1 Medauroidea extradentata | reverse complement strand
CGTGGTGGTGAGTGAATCTCTCATTGCACGACCATCGACGTGACGAATATTTCGTTTTGGTGAGTGAATGACTATATACTAGAACCCACGATTTTTGGTTAAAAGAATTTTCTAACAATTCGTTTCAATGCCTTATATGTAGATATGCAGCTCTGCTTCATAGTCAGAGATTGGCTGTTTGTAACTCTCAGTGTCTCAGAGTTCTACCAGCAAATCACATACGTGTGGTGTCGCAGGAACCTTGTTCCTACTGACTCAGTCAAATGAGCCACGCCTGTGCAATTATACATTCTGCCAATAACCATGAAGCAAAGCTGCAAATGAGGACGTAAGACATTGAAATAAATAGTTTCACGATTATTGCCACAAAAATCATGGGCTCTACTACAGTATATACGAATCGTGAGTTAGTTGTGAAACCCTTAGACTGGTAAAGACAGATTATATCCAGCCAGCAGCGTACAACAAGTTTAGATACGAATTCTCTAGTCTCTGCAACCCAACTGCCTCTTGATCTAATAGTATAGTCGGTACTATCACCTTGAAATTCAAGCACGCTACGCCACAGGTTGACATAGGTGACGTGGAACTGACTATACTACCCACCGTGATTGGAAAGGGCGTACTTTGTGTGGGACTGCGTTCAGCAGTTTCCGTCTTGACAACCGCCTAGTCAGTAATTTGTAGGTCTGTCTTACAACAGAAAAAGGCTGGGGGTGTAGGCCATAGCTAGGTCCGAAGTGTATAACGATCAGAAGGCAAGCCTCCTGGTAATCCTGGCAAGAGCCAAGCGCAGGAGATACAAGTGTGCCATATAAACAGCGAGTTAAAGGTCCTGAAAGCCAGTGGCGTGGCAGGGTTGTGTTGCAAGGTGAGCGATGTTAGCACAAACTACACATAGAGACCAGAACAATTCCTGTAGGTTAGTCTGCAAGAATATATGTGCACTCACGCAAACAACATCTGTTCATTAGCTGCTCTCTCATACAGTGATATAGGGCACGTTAAGGTATATATTTATTACTGGCTCAGAGACTTCCAGCGAATGTCAAGTAAGTCAACGACCAATTGTGAAACCGACACGAACTTATAGTCGTTATAATTCTAGCGTGTTCGTACAAGAAAACACGAATTTATCAGGATCCTACTAATGGATGATTTCCGGCCTCAAAGTGGTGCAACAGTTACAAAATAGTGAAAAAATGTGACTTTTCTGCTAGAAAAAGTGACTAAAAAGTGGTTGATTAAGTGACTAAAAAGTATCTAAAAGTGAATATAAAAGCAATCAAAAGTGACTAAGTGAAACTAAAGGCATTTACGGAAATGTAGTAGTTATAATGAACCCTGTAGTATTTGCTACCTCCACTTGCTATGTTAGGAAACGCCTGATACAGATTCTCTGGCTAAGGAATTTTGTATGTTTTCTATTCATACAATGGCACAGTGGGCACACGTGGCATATTTTCTTTAATATTTTCTTTACTTATGCCTAACGGCAAATTTGAAGTGTGTGGTAGGCAGCAACCTGCTGTTGGTCCAGGAATCGGCTGCTGGCTCACATAACAAGCTGTTTGTCCAGAGTAACTTAAGGAAAACAAGTATTATAATAAATATTTTAAGTGAAGACATATAACAGAACAAACACAATTTCCTGAATGTTACATGCTGAAAAATAATAAAATGAAATGCATATAATGATACATTGATGCTATGCACTGAATGATGTCAAAATATTTTTAATTCAAAATTGATGTACTAATTCCTACATAATACTCATTGCATACTGGCCAAACTACTTATTTTACAGGCAAAGTTTACTAATGAAAAAGGGTCTATAGACGCTAATAGTATTAGGTAAAGAAAATTATATTTTCCTTACTTTGAAATTTTACATTTTACGTTGGGTTAGGTTACTTCAGGGAAGGTTAGTTTTGGTTTGATTATTTTAGCCTTAAGTTTTCCATTTCCATTAGGTTAGGGTCAAACCTTACCTAATCTAACCTAACAAAAAATGGAAAATACAAAGGTAAAATAACCTAGCCTAACCAAAACAAACCTAACCTTGATCTAACCAAAAACGGAAAATTTCAAAGTCAACTTCTACAGAAACATTTTTCATTAATGAACTATGTTCAATAGTTTGGACAATATACTATGAATATTCTATAGTGTGTCGAATAGCTTCAACCTCTTGGAGGTTAGCTGTGGTTTCATTGCAAACATTTTCACGGCACTCTTCATACAGACATCATTTAAATGTCCTTTCAGACATAAATCCTTCCATACATCAACGAACAGATGTACTCTGCACTGACACCAGCCTGTTAATTAACAGAACCTGTATATTTAAAAGTGCATGCACTGTATTCATAAAAACACCAACCAAACAAGTAGAAAAAAAGTGGAAAAAGTGACCACATAATGAAAAAAGTGACTTTTAGTAACACTGGCCACAAAAAGTGACTTTTAGTGGAAAAAGTGATAGACTTTGAGGCCTGTGATTTGTACGTATTTGCTTGTACGCTACTGGCTGTGGAGTATTCACCTGTTCCTACCAGTCTCTAATGACAACTCAGTGTTGTAGATAGTAATGTTGCTTAGCCCCGTACACTATGGAACACTACACACTACGCCATTGTCGAAAAACATACATAAACGAATCAGGGAAAGCCACTGCCGTTACAGAGATCGAAGTGCTATTAAAACGAACTTCTTCGTACGTCTACTACATATAATACTAAAGCCTTATACACGAAATAGCTATGGCCAAGCGGAAAAAATGACGACGTAGTGCATAGGAACCAGTAAATGACGTTTTCATTAGTTCATTAGGTGGCGCGGCAGAAGGGTAGTCGGAACATTCGCTTCCCACTAAGGTGATCCGTGTTCGATTCCTGGTGAGGTCGGGTCATGTATTATCGAATGTGGGTATCACGCTGGACGATCCGCGGATTTTCTCGGGGATCTCCCGTTTCTTCCGCCCTTCTTATTCCGGCGCCTCTCCACTGCTGGACCTCACTTCATGTCATCCTCAGGAGCAAGCAGGTGCATATTCCTAAGTCTGTAGTTCGGCGTGTGATAACCTGGCCTCTGGCTTCCCTTCTCGAATGATATTACACCTGTTCCTTTCTTCCCGCCATGCGCACAGCGGTGTAATGCTTGAATCACAATGGCGCGATAGACGCGACGCGAATAACAAAAGACCCTGTTTCTTCGCGAATATAATTTAACCCAGTTTGTTTCAGTACTTTACGTGCACACCTACAATTTTGCTTCATGGTTATTGGCAGCGTGTCTGTGTGAAGAGCCGTATCTCATTTGACTGAGTCAATTACAATAACGTTCCTGCAGCACCACACGTCTGTGATTTGCCGGCAGAATCTCAAGGCTTATGAGAGTTAAAATATCCAATCACTGACCACGAAGCAGAACTGCAGATGTGCACGTAAGGCACGGAAACAAAGTGAGGCAAAATCTTTTCGCGAAAAACAAGGGCCCCTAACAATCAGCTTTGAAGCGGACGTGTCGACGTCACAGAAACCATGGTGCTGGATAGCTGACATCTTTGGTTATTCACACGGCGGGCATTCGCGTCGCGTCTTTCGTGCCATTGTGATTCCAGCATAAGCGGTTGCTGACGTGCACCTGTGCCGGGAACTTTTGACTCACGACGCCGGCGTATCGATCTCCTCTAGCCCTCGACCCGCGGCCAGCAGGACGCTCTCGCGAGAGTTTGGTTAGGTAAGGAGGGGCAAGGATTGGAACACACGCCTGTCATCGTTAGCGTCGCCCGTCGCGGCCCAGCACAAAGACGTCTTCCCTTGCCTGGTCCACGCACAATAGCAGCTCCTCTGCGTCATTGTCGGGGGTAAAGCCCGCGTCACAGTCTCCTCCTGGCCTAGGGCAGATAAATGAAAACCTGGGGAGTTCGTCGACTCATTTGACGGCGCGTCGCTCCTCAAAGGCAATGTCTGTCGCACACTTGGATATCTTCTGCTATTTTTCTTCTTTCTTCTTATCTTTGGAGAAGAAACCTTCAGTAAAAGTGAGAAGATCGAGATTTCCTCGTAATCGCATGGAAACAGACGAGACCTGAATGGCATCAACCCACTGGTAAAGGTACCGAGTCGACGGCCCATTTCAAAAGGGAAACAATTAAAACATTTCCGGATTTGGATCAATGGATTATGCTATACGTGTTTCACTGAAAAAAAATATGTGTTATATATGTTTGAAGAATATTTTAGGAGCGATAGTACTTAGGCATCTCTTTTAGGTGGTTAAAAATTTGTATAGTCTATCTTCGAGGAAAATAACATAACTAAAATTTAAAAAAAAATAAATTATAGTCCTATACCGTTAAACAAAATTATGTGCCGTATTATTTTTTTTTTTTTTTTTTTTTTTTTTTTTTTTTTTTTTTTACTCGGTATAACAGATATGTCAGATCATATTTTTGTTTCTGAAACTAACCTTGTAAAGTAAAGAAAGCTTTTTATTTAGACACTTCATACACATTAAATAATTATTTCAGAATATATTTTAAACCATTTCCTTCTCTCGGTGCGACAATGTTAAAGTATTTAGTTAGTTGTTTCCTTCTGGACACTTCCTTTCAGTGCTAATTCAATCAGCAAGTGTTTGCCGCCTTCAAAACGCCTCAACAATTTTCCAAAGATTCGCACGGCCCTTATTTAGTCGTCTTCTCTAACCGAGGAATACACGCGACGAATAATTTGCATGAAAAAATAGAAGTCGACTTTAATAAAAACATGCCGTGACATTTGGGCTGAAGTAATATTTAATCTTTGCAAGTTAAATATATATTTTTTAATAATTTAGATTATTCAAACCATCTTTACTTTAGCTTAATTGTCAAGGTAAATTTAAGTTCCCTTGAATTATAAGAAATTCGATTTTTTGTTAATTTTCTTTACGAATAATAATATATCTACTATCACCGTACATTTGACCAAAGTTTACGATAATTGACAATAACATTACAACACAACTTGCAAATTATATGATTACAACTTTATTGTCTTGAAGCTAAATTATTCGTAAGTAATTGTTTACTGTAATGAATTAAATGAGTACTGTAACTTGATGGATGCATTATTAAATTGGCAAGCAGCTGAATAAATCGTATCCAGACAATTAACAACGCATGTGGGACATGAACTGGGGTCGTGTAGCAGCAGAGTAATTACTGTAGATAGAAAGTACAGTGCTGTAATAAAAGTGTAATCAGACTCAACACACAACCGCATTCAACCGCAAAATCCCCACTTCCGTGACCTGGAATTATTCGAACACTTAGTTCCCAATGATATCAAAGATTCCCTTGTAAATAATTAAGAAAATTAGAGTTTTGGAATGTAGGTGTTTCGCAAAAGTAATCAGCCGAAGACATTTAGAGTCAGCAGTTAATACACATACATTTTGCGAATATATTTATCTTAAATTTAAAAAATTAGCCTGAATACACCATAGTGACAACGGGTTAGTCATTCAACTGTCGAAAAGAGTAGTATCTTTCTAGTTTGTATTGAGTTATACACAGTTCCGTCCTGGATGTAAATATGTACAGGAGACGGCATGCTGTGACATAGTTGAAGCCGCCGTTTTGATCATAACAATATGGCGCTCAGGTCTTTGAAGATTAGAAACACTTGTTTTTATGCTCCTCTGAATGGTAAAAACGTCACCAACATTAATGAACACGATATGCGTAAGTTACACAATTTGATAACTATTAATTTACGAGGACCAAGAGCTTAGTTACGATGTTATCGCATTGTGATAGGTTGACTAACAAGGGTTCGCCGTATTGTAACGGACAAGAAGGTGACTTCATATATATCCCCATTAATTGCTATAGACCTGGCCACTCCTTGATTCCGTCGCTATCGAGGAGTTGATCTCTGGAGAATATGTCTGATAAACTGCGGCCAAAAGGCCGTAGCAACAGAAAAGTACGATTAATTTAAGTTCATCTTCAAATAAATTGAAACTGCAAAATTTTCAACTCTCTATTTATATCTACTGTGTACAAATTTAACAGTATTTTTAAGTGCAAGGGAAACGCCACCTGATTGGTGTAAAAGAGATATGTCGATTTTTGTGACTTATTTTCTCATGTAATTTTTCTTACCGAATTTAAAACAAACATGATTTACAGAAACACGTAAGGGCTATAAAAACCGTTTGAAAAACGAATGACATGGCGTGATTTGATTAGAGCGAATTGAGTGAGCCATGGACTTACTGACTAAAATACATCTGCATCGGTTATAAAGGAGTTGTAACTAATAAAAAATGTATGCAATACATTGTTACTATGACATGTTATTCAAGTTACATTAAATGGCATATTATACGAATCTTTTCACTTTTTTGTTGGGATTTGTGAAGCAAGAATCACTATGAAACCCTCAATTATTTTCTGGCAAACTAAATAACGGATTTTGGATTTTCAATTATAACTCTTCGAGAAGGTGCTAGTTTTTTATCTACGTTGGAGGGCTTAGATATTGTAATTGTTATTCGCGCGGCGTTCTGAAAATACTTGACGGTTCTCTTCCGTTTCGTAGACCGTCATCGCCGAATGGTTTGGCCACAAACTGCGGATTTCAAACATTTGCAGCGTGGTTCAAGTGTCAGGTACGCGAGTCTTTCATGGGGTTATTTATCTATTAACTCAACTATCAAGCATATAGACCACTGGAGCGAGCCCTGGGATGTAGGTGACTATAATGCAAGAATCTAAGATACTTTGGTCCGCTCTTTAACATCTTGGTTTCCAGGGCTGGTGAGGGTTCACATAATGTATGGAGCTGCGCCGAAACGAAAGAGGGGGAAACGGAGACCTATGACAAACCCACCGATTAACGATATCGTCTGGCACGTAACAACGTAATAAAATTGTGTATATACATATATATATATATATATATATATATATATATATATATATATATACATGTATAGGAAGGAATGCAAATGGCAGAAAATATTTAGCAAGCAACCACGCCTCTATTGTCAATAGTGAGGCCGTAAAATCAACGTGAATGCAGCGTTAATGAACAAGTGGTGATAAAATTACAACTTAAAATGGAATCTTAACCTTCTGGATTCAATTCAGGTGCATGAAGGGTATGTATTCAGAGAATAAAGTATGACCAACATCACATCCCATACGTTGGAAACATTGAGTCGCCTGTATTCCGACACGTAGGCAACCTGTTTAGCACGTATATGGTGACATGCTTCCGGGGAACACAAGTGTTGTACAGCCATATTACCGAGAGGTATGCAACACACGTAACAAGGAAGGAGGAGGGGGTGCTGGTATGCAGTGACACAGGCTGGATGACTTTAGTAGTATGTAAACAAATTATGTATAGTTTAAACTCGCTGGAAAGAACAGGAGCTGCTATGTGTGCGTACCACGACACAGAAAGTTCACATTGTATGTGCATTCTATAAAACATTATTACTTTGCACCTAGCAAGTTGCAGAGCAACGTGTGTTCAAATCATCAGCTATCTGCCCCGGAATAGGCACGTACATGACGCACAACCACTGCCTGTAACGTGCCAAGTTATTGCTGGTTACACGCACCAAGGCCGCATACAGTAGCTTAAATAGCCATCCTTTTGAAAATATTAACACGGCATAAACGAAATACACAAAAGTCAAGATACTAAGCATTAATATATACCAAATTTGATTAAATTCTGTCCATGGGATCTAAAGTTCATAGACACACACACACAGACACACACAAATATACACAGACACACATACAGGAAAGTGAATTCACAAGCCTACTTTTCCTTCGGAAAGGAAGGTAAAACAGAATGGGTTAAGTGTCAAGAGATGTGAACAGAGAGACGTTGCGGCGACTGTATGGAGACAGTTTCTCGTCCTAAAATTAGTCTTGATTTATATGGGGTTAATGCGGGTTGCATACATGCGCGTGAAACCACTGATACGGCCTCGGCGTTGTACATAACACAACGCTAAAAGCATTACATCTCTAATTGTAGCTTTCAAGTAGCCAATTTGCGAAAATTAAACAATAGCAATCCTAGACAATAGTTTTAGCCAACGTTTTAAACAAAATTGTCTCCAGTGTTACAAACTTCTGAGGCACAATCTCTGACGCCGGTACCTTGTGCATTTAACTGCGGCGCAAGAGATCACGCGTAACGAATTAGTAATTCTGAATAAATATTTACTCATAAAGTTGGCAAATACCATTATCTAGGATTGTCGTGGAGTATTTTATCCGTATTGGTTTTGAAAAAAAAGCATAGCAATCAATTGATGTTTTCAGCGTTTATTTATCTACTATCTAAGATAGTTTTACAGCAAATACATTGAGCGTTAAGAATTATACAGGAAGGACACGGTGTGAACTAATATTTGGCGGCAAGTAAGTATTTCCCAGGCTTTTAGGAAAATTATCGTTTTCAGTATTTACATTCAGACAGGGATTGGTGAAAATGTAAGGAAAACTGATAGGTCCAGCTTTGTTAATAGTTATGACCGTGCGTTAGTGGTACTTCTCTGCGTCGTAGATACTCGTCCTGTTTGGCTGCTTCTCCAGAACTTTCACATAAGATGTAAAACATAACTATTTAGTTTACCACTTAGTGGAGTTGCCTACCACGCTCTTAAAATGCGTTGCAGTGGGTTCGTAAGTTCAAATTTTACTCCACTATTTCACATGTGCCTATTTTGTCAATGTACGAAAAAAAAATCACTTCAAACGATGGCGGAAAGGTAGTTGTCAAACATCAATCCAATTAGAATAACAATTTCGGAGTCCTTCAAAATGAGTTCTTTCTACGTGTTATATCTGAAAAACTACTCACGAGATTCGTGTCAAATTATTCCAGAAACATGCAATGAAATTCACTAAAAACATTCCACCCATAAAAATATGGGGTCACCCCTAGAAGTGTCACTCAGGCGAGTGATCTACGATACTACTGGACGTTGTTTCAGTTTCTTGCGGTAGAGGCGATACAGCACCAGATGAGCCGGTCAACATCGGCCTTGTCGCCGTGCCTCACTTATACACAAACACACGGTCAGTAGGGCGGGTACCTTAAGCATTCAATTGCGATTAAATCATAATTTTATATTTTTAAGAAATAGTGTTAGTTTTGTAGACGATACTTCTGAGTAGTTTCCTCTTACTAAACAATTATAGCTCTCACAGTTTTCTCAAAACCGTGCATCAAAATCAAAATTTTCATGTTGCACTGCCATGGAAATAGTAAAAAACAATTGAATTACTTAAATTAAATTATTCACTGGTGACTACCACCCATGAGCTACGTAATAAAGTACTCATAAACCCACTATGTAATATTTTTAGTTTTAAAAGGACCGCAAAATATTTTTTACTTTAGAAGAAACGCAAAAAGTACAAGAAAATATTAATAACTAAGAAATGTTTTAAAATACAAAAATTGTTCATTGGAACGTTTTTTTACGTACCCCATGACATCATATTTCACTGTAAATTATTTCATTTAAGTAAGTGTACTTGCTTTTACTATTTGTATGGCAGTGTAACATGTCACTATTGACTTTGATGCACCGTTATGAGAAAACTATGAGAGATAACAGTGTTTCGTTTTGGCAAACTGTATTCGCAAGTATTGTCTACAAAACCAACACTATTTCACAAAAATATAAAATTATTATTTTATCACACTTTAACAACCTTAAGGAACCCATCCTCCCACCAACCACATTGTACAAGATTGTTTGGTACTATTAGAAACCCTAGCTTTGAACAACGCACTTCAGATCTACTTCATACGTCCTAACGCACACGTTAATGCTTTGGTTTTTAATTGTAAAGCCAGGCTTACGCATCGTAAGCCGCAACGAAAGCTTGGTGAAGGTCGGCTCGTGGCAGATGAGGCCATCCATCAGCCAGGAAGGAGCAGCTGGTATTCCACACGGTGGCTCGTTTGTCTTGGCACTGTGGGCAGTGTGCCCGAGGTCGCCGCATCTATCATCGCGCGACGACACCCGAAAACTACACTGCCATCTGCCGCCATGCATGTCTGGCTCCTGCTATGTCATCGCGTTTCTTATCAGTCGTTTTCACCATCATAGTACTCCGTATAGGTGATTCGAGATGAAGCGAGCACTCAAAAACCCGATTAATTTCTATTTTCTGCCAGTTTATTTCATTCCGCTGCATGTAAACATAAACATTGCCACGTGTTTTATTAACGTAGACTTTTACAATGTTTACATTTACATTACACTGCTCCAATAAATGTTATCTATAATATCTAATCATTAGATATGCACAGGCACTGAATATATGCTGTACTCAATAGTAATATTAGTCATAAATACCTGCGAGTTAACATCTTATAACACTTGTTTCTCTGCATCGACTCTACTTAATACGACACCCACTATTGCTGTTTGGAATCTTGTAAATGTGTGCATAGAATATTAATTTGTAATTCAAAACCACCACTAAAACATACGACGTGACACACGCAATTCAATTATTCAAGTTCCTTTCAGCATTCTGTCATGAACGACGACGACGCACTTAACAGAAACAGTAAATAACGTGTTTTCTTAATGTGTGAAACAGGAAAAAAATGCTGTTTCCATTTCCATATACTCAGGCTGGCGGTCGTAAAACATAACATTGTACAGATTACTAATAACTTCACATCATTTAGCAATGATATTCGTAAACAGTTACTCTTATTACTTCTGAATGTGTTTATCAGAAACCCATATTTATTACACAATGGACAACTCGCTTCCAAGTGAAGCGGCGAAAACAAATCCCTGATGCCACCTGTCGGTGGAATTTTGAACTACGTCTGTGGCGCTAGCGCTAGCGGGCCGGTTGCGTCACCTTGTGCTGGCGGTAAACAAGTCAAATTACACAGTCAGTAGGTATGTCAATAAGATCATAAGTATTTTTTTAAAAGTATATTAAATAGAGAGAGGTCAATAATTGCATTTGATGTTATTTCACTGACGCTGTATTCAAATATCAAAATACGTGGAATAATATGCAAGAATTCGCTCCCAACCATACAAACAATGTTAATGTTGACTTATTTGCAGTAACAGTTAGTTGATATTTGTTTTGCAAAGGTTAAATCTTTAGTGCTCACTGTTTTCACATTGACCTATAGTTGCGTTCACGATAACAGTTCATGATGCGGAAGTAGCTATGATAGTCACCATCACACTGTCGCGAGTCATGAGAGTACTGCATTTCTCACAGCACTTTTGTTGTTGAAAAAACGTTGTTGCGCTGCCGTGGTGAATTGTTATTTAATAAATGTTACTTAATTTTACTTCGATGGCGTGGCTCAGTGATTACAGCTCCTGGCTGGTGAGCCAAGCGTCCCATGTTCGACTGCCGGCCGGGAAGATTTCATATTACCTCCCGGTGTTCAGGAGTGGGTGTTGTGTTTTCTCTGAAGAGTTAGTGAACGCTAGACTTTTTCTTTTATTTTCGAGCCACGGAAACAGACACGGCTATAAGTCGAATATAACCCGTGCGTCAAACACCTCATCGCCTCTAAGCGCCAATAACTAAACTAGCTGCAGTGTTTACGTAGAAACCATTTCTCAATGTGACTTCAAGCGATGACCCTGTTATTTTATTAGTGGTAGGTAAGTATGAGATAAAGTTTCATGCAGGTTTCTGTGATGTAGTTTTCCGATTGTGGTTGATACTTTCTCAGCTACAGCAACATGGAAAAGTCAATTTTATCACCTTTGAGGAGCTTGGAATTCAAGTTTTTAAATGGCAGACGGCATTTTTAAAATCATAGGGGCACAGTTTAAAGCATCTTCTTTTTGTTTATAAACAGATTGTAAACATTTTCATAGCTACACAAGAAAAAATATTTTCTGTACCACGCTACAGCACGACTCAGACGCCAAGTACACTAACTGTTAAGTGGCACAAATGCACAATTGTACGTTGGTACGACACAGTGTTAGTTTTATGTTCGGCACTTGCGGTTACATTTTCCAAATACGAAACTATTTGAGCTCTCACTGTCTTCCCAGAGCGGCATGTCAAAGACGAAATTTGCAAGTTACAGGAACATGCAAATAACAAAAGCCAACTGACTTTACTCGAATGAAATAGTTAACAATGAAATTATATAGTATGGACAACATGCTAAAATATTAAAAATCACGTGATAAAATGCCTGTACATTTAACAACAAATCTGAAATTGACGAAAAATATGTTTATTTATAGGCAAAATTAGAAATAACAAATCTTTTAGTTTGTCATTTCATTACAAATTATTTTATTTAAGTAAGTCAGCTGGCTTTTGTTATTTGTATGTTCCTGTAACTTGCAAATATTGACTTTGACATGCCGCTCTGGGAATACTATGAGAGCTATAAAAATATTCACAAGTGTAAAATATAGTCACAAGTAACATCTATAAAACTAAAACTACATCCAAACATATAAATGGAAATGGCGCACAAAAATACTTAAATGTAGTAACGTAACTATCACTAAGAAATTGTACCATTCACTTTATTCACAACTAGTACAATCATACCGAATCTTGTATTTATGTGGCACGGGTTCTTATCGACAAACCTTAGTCGCATTAATTATCACATTAAACAGTTTCCTTTTGAGGCTAAATGTCGCGTATGTTTTGCTGTTCGTGTAAACATGAACTATCAAACACTATCGTGATAGATCCTACCACGGTTGAAATGTTATCGGCAACCGAACATTTAGGCGAGGAAAATATTAGGGTTCCACGAAGGCCCAAGACGAACGGCGGGTTCGCACCGACTTTCGCATCACCAATAAGGAATAATCTCAATTCGCTGCAACATATTTCAAGAGCAGCACATTTCCCCGAACATGTTCGCCTCTCCGCCCCTCCCATCCCCCTTACCAGAGCCCTTGCCTCATCTGTAAGGTTCAACAGGACACAACTAACATAGTCAGTAATTGCCAGTCAAGTATCCTACATTCGCCAGGTTCCACGGAAAACTCTACCAACCACCAAGTCAGGGCTTCGGAAAACATGTCCCTCCACCGGGTTTCCATGCAACCGTCTTAGGTACCTGACTGCTCAAAGCATAAGCATTCGGGCATCTGACAAGTGCGAGACAAGTGTTCACCAGTTGCGCTCTACACAGCAATCCCGCCATACACAGCCAGTTGGCGTGCAATCTGACACAGCCCTTACCTTCCAGTAATGATGATTGTCTTCCAGTCTTGAAAGACATGGAGTGACATTAAACCATCACCCGGAGCGTACCATTACACAGTAAAAAAATGGTAATGCTATCAGGCAAACCTTGACAACTATTGTCATGACATTTACTACAGCAAAAATGTCACAAGTCGTTAAATTCGTCCAAATTGTTCCGAAATATGTGGAAAATAGTGTGATGTATTTTAATGAGCACAATATTCTATGTGATACAAAATAGCTTTTGACACCATGTTACATTTTACAAAATACGTTTTTGGAAACTGGTTGTTAATTTGTGTCACTTCACGCAACTGAAGTAAAATGTACAAGAATTTAGTTGTGAACGTACAACTCTTATCTGTAAATACACAAAATCCGTTTGCAAATCCAATTAGTGTATTCACATGCATTTCCTTTGAAGTTTACAATTTTTTTTTGTAAATTTACAAAATCGTTTTACTTTGTAGGTAGTCTAGTATCCAAGCTGAACATAACTCTTCTGAAAAATACTATTAACAGTACACTCGCGTCGCTTTCGGCTGCAGTAGAGGCGACAGAAAAGTTGTAATCTATCAGATAGAACTGCAGATATATCATCTGTCGTGATACTTCAAACAGCGCACAATCATTCAGTACGTGCTTCATGGTATGCGGCACCTGATAACGACTACACAAGGGGTTGTCAGGTATCTGAATCCATGCAGTTTCACTTTGAAGTTGGCAGTTCCAGAGAGAAACTGTGTCATATAGTGTTCCAATGAGAACTTAAATTGCCACCTCCTCAGACACATGGGAACCACATAGCTAGCTCTCCCCGGACACATTGGGAGACTGTGTAGCTAGCTCGTCAGTCTTCAGAGGCAGTCCACCTTCAGTGACATATATCAAGAGTATTCTCCCGCGCAAGCTTCTCAGTGTCACTTTGCAGCTCAGCTTATTATGCAACCACACCTCCACGAGCCCAACAAGCTCAGCAAATATGAGATCAAGAGGTTCCATACGAGCCAATACCTGCAGAGTGTCTGTAGACACTATCCAGTAGTTACTGCTATCAGCACTGCACGCTGAGAGCCCAGTAGCTTCTAACGCACGTGTGATTGCTTTACATGCCTAAACCACGCGACAGCTCTTTACGTCAGGCTACTATTTCGAGACTTCATCCCTTACAGCCTACGAAAGAGACCACATCATTTTGAGCAGCATTCTTAAAAGGGTCGCTGAATATAAGTCGTTTATCTAGAAAATACCTGGAAACCTGTAAGTCTTTACGAACTCCAAAAGCCGCCATTTAAAATTACCTTTGGATATTAAATATAAGCTCTCTGTAATTTCTGTTCAGAACCACACATTCTTCTTAGAAACTGAGAAGCACAGCTTCCTTGCCGACCACCGTAGCGTTGTCAGACGCCGCACAGTGGTCTAGATTCTCTAATCATGGTGCACAAAAATCCTCCTACTCTTAGTATTGGTAACATCGACCTGAAATTCGGCACAGCATTGCTTCTTGTGCCACAGAATAAGAAAACACACAAATGTAGTTAATAAGTGTGATTTTGGGGAGGGGGAGTGTGTATAAAATATTGATAGTCTACACGCTCTTAAGTAACAGAGAATATGTGACCCTAAAATAGTGTAGCTGCAG
>PNEQ01105486.1:51615-62242 GCA_003012365.1 Medauroidea extradentata | reverse complement strand
TTCTCACGAGAATAGCTGCACAGTTGTACTGGTCCTCGCCAAAAGATAGCAGCATGTAACAAAATACTAAATGTAATGGATGTTTTTCTACAATATTTGATTACATTAATACTATGTCTGGCTAGTTATTTCTCACAAATCATATCTTGCTGGAGCTGGAGTAGAATACAAAATTATGCTACATTTGCGTAGCATAACTGCTTTTATATGCTACATGCTACAAATACAATCAATTGTAACGAATTATGCTACATGTAGCATAATTATGCTACAGTTGGCAACACTGTTTGACAGTGCTAGACCTCGGCATGGAATTAATCCATCTGTAAAACAGTGGTACATCGCAAGGTCTATTTACAAAAAAAAAATGTTAGCGTAGGTAAGGGAATTATCGAACGAAATTTGGTAACACATGTTATATTTTCATAAAAGTTTGTTGATTTTTACACTTTGATATTTTATGTAAGGTAAATGACGATCAAGCAACCAGACCGCCGGGTGGGACCGACGGCGGACACGGATCCAGGAAGCAGGTCCAAAGAGCTGGATTTAGATTTGGTTCCAGGTCCGAAAAAAATCCGAGCCTATCCAACTCTATTGCATTTGGATATATAATTTTTATTATAAAAACTTCAATAACACCCATTCTAGCTGAATACTATGGCGCTGATGTTACGGCGGTCGGACTAAACTCCGCCCACTTCCTTTCCGCTAAGATAAACAATTTATCAAAAAGTATTTTTTATCAATTTATGAAATACTTTCTTCGCTCACAAATTTAAGAAAAGGCTCCAGCAATCTTTATTTACTTTATAAATTTAGCAATGGAAAAAAGTGGACGGAGTTTGAGTCCGACCGTCCGGTTTACAGCGCCAAAAAGTACGACATTCTCGGTAACTTGACGAACTACAGCCAAATAACAAGAGGGTCGAGCAAAATACATTGTTAGATAGGCGAGTGTCCAGACCTGTTCTTCTACGACCGTGGTTGCTATCTACTTGTTAAGAGATAACACACCAACAAGACTTCCCGAATTTATTTAACGTAAACATAGACGTAATATATCTGGTAAAATAAATACGGAAGTTAATGCAAATTACTCATGCAAACTTCGTAAAATACGTAAACGCGAGAGAAATTTCTCTCATTTAATAAGGTAAGTGCTACCATCTACTTGGTAGAGACAACACGATCAAAAAATATTTACCATACCCGATTTTCAAAAATATAAAAACCTAACACGAATATGACATACGCAACGAAATCAGAAGCAGAGATTTAAAGGTACGAAATTAAAAAGAGAAACGTCTTACACAGAGTTTTTGGCGTCTGCCGCGAGTTATGTATGGTTGTTAAATATCTTTTTCGTTGTTGGGCGCGAGAGTTGTTACATCGTGCGAGAATTGAGTTTCGAAGGTGGCCACCCTGACTGTAGCAGTATTGATTAGTAGAAGATGCTAGATGCTGATTGGTTATTGCCTTCTGTTCTGGACTGGTTGCTACGCGTCGTTGTTGGGAGACGGGAGATGAATGTCTGCTTTCTCATCAGCGACGTTGGAGGGCATCGACGTGGCGAACTGTAAGATAGAAGTTGTCTAGAAAAAAACACAGCGATGCCGAAACGGATTGCAACACAGCTAAGAAGCAAACTTGTAAAACAACCGCTGCGAATTAATGACTCGTCTTCGTAGAAGAAAAGCCGAACGCATACAAATCTTTTAATCTCGAAGGCAGGCCTACTCGCAGTCTTCATGAAGATGAATGGGCATCGAACGTCGGCTGTGTGTGTGTCGGTTGGAGTGTGTATATTTTTTCCTTCGACGAATGTTTAGACAATGGAAGGGAATTATTGCTGGCTGCTATTTTTACACTCGTCGCTCGTGATCGTAAACTACGTAACTAATATGCCTAGACGGTATTTCAAATATGGTTACGTTTTACAGGACTACCTTGATGCGAGTGCTTGTAAATATGTAACTAGCAAGTTTACAACTAAAAGACCGTCATTTATTTCTTTACGACAAAGCGTTTTTGTTTGTAAGTAATTTTACAATTTGCATTGTATGGAATCTTAATATTAACTGAAACAACCGTATTGTTGTAACGAATGAAAGATAAAAACAGAATGTGCTAATTTTCCAGAAGACGGGAGAAGAGTGTGTTTTCAGAAACGTTGCCTTTTTTTTTTTTGGGTGTGGTCTTCGTTGTCGTGTTAACTGTCGTCCATTTTGTCGACACTTGTGTTGGTTGGGGGTTCTCTTGCTTTTACTTCTCGTCCAGGTTTTTCGTCTATTGCTGGTTTATATTTTATATTTATATTTTCCGTTAGGTTTTTTTGTCAACTTTGGTGATTTACTTTGACTTTTTGGATTTACGCCTACTCGTTTTGGTGGTATTTTGCATGCTGTTGTATTGCTTAAGTTCTGCGGATATTTTCATTGTTGTGTTCTCATCTCCAAAAACTTGTGTGGGCATAGTTTTCATTGGCGTCTCTGTAATTTATCGGCTCCTCTTCAAGATTTTACGGAATTAACTTCATTAGAAATTCCGTGAGAAATATTTTTCTTGATTTCTTACTGTTCATGATGATTTGTCTAGGGAGGACCATATGAACAGAAGCGATTAGGCCTACACACACGATAGGCCTAATGTGTTCTGTGTTTTGGAGGGATGGCTGGAAAATTTATTCTTTTCTACAATGCATGACTACATTTTTTTTTTGCAAATTCTTTACGAAACGTTCAACTTGAACAGAAATGTGCACTGAGGAATTATTTTGTAATTATAGTAAAAGCGAGGCCACTAATCCGCTCGCAATACAACGATTTTTTTTTCCAATACGAACTTTCATTCATTATTTTTAAATATTTCGTCGACACTTCTGCCAACAAACTTAACGAGCTACAGACATAAGTTATATCTGTTCGAAAAATTCAACTATGTTACACTAACATAAATAAATAAACCAAGTTATACTTTTTTTTCAGTTGTGAATATAAGAAAGTTTACTTAACACTCCCTTAAGTAGGGACTTCAGCAAGAGTTGATTTTAAGGTTGAGGATTTTGAAGTTTTTATGGTCCACTCAAAACGCACAGTACAGTGTCAGTGGTAGGCCTACATATTCATTTGCCGTGAATACCAGTATAAAAAGAAATAAAAAATTTTGAAATAAAATTACAACTAGCAATTAGGAAAATGAAATGTAGCTGCTCGAGAACTGCATGGTTCGGGATAGGACATCTTTTGCATTCTGTCCTGTGCATTTGTATTTTCCTACAGCTGTAGGATTCATTACCATGACATACGTTATCAAAATGCACTGCTGTTACTTCCCCTGTTACTACCCACTCACCAGATTCATAGGAGACACTCGATACTGTACAGGTTTCAGTACAACCTGAAACATAATTTTACAATCTAACATGGTTAACTTAACTTTATATTTATAATACAATTTAAAAAATCCATCACTTGTTAGCAAGTAAGATGTAGAATAATGTTCTTGCAGCCAAATCTCTTAAAATATCGTACTTCTATGCACCGAAGTGTATCACTTGTTTCCTGAAGTACAGAATTGCCGATTTTTTTCCCTTCTTAAAGAAGTTTGTGTTTATAGGAAAGAAGGTGTCTTTGGACTTCTCTGTGGGTATTTCCTAAACAGTGTCATTTCGTATGAAATCAACGAAAACATAATAATTCTGAACTTTGACCCTTCAGATTCTGAATTTGTTATTTGTAGTTAACATGAAAAATCCTAAACTTTAGAATTTTTTTAAAAGCCATTTTCCTTATAAATTTCTGAAAATTAAGTTTTGCGTCTGTATTTCAGTGAACTCTGTTTAAAAAAATGGCAATTGCTCTGCAACTACTGGTACTACTAAGCTGATCTTGGGCTTATTTTAAAGCTCTTTTGAAGGCGGTTAACGTGGTACGTCAAACAACACAGCAAAGGAAAAAATGATTTTTAATAATTTTCCAAAATTTTTATTTTTAAAATTAAAAAACACCACTTCTATTTTTTTTTTTAAGAATGATGTATGCTATAAATATGTGTTTTGCAAGGTGTCATGCAAAATTTCAGAATGGGATGACGATGGGGTCATACTAGATTACATGGTTTTATAAATCACTGCAAGCAGTCTATCTGATAAGTTTTCCATATTTTGACAGTTCACTTACGAAAAGTGCGTCTGTAAATAGGATAGCAGAGACCCTACTTTTCCAAGAAGCCAGGTAGTTTCAAACAATGTGTCACATTTCTTATAAGAGAAATGTCGAAATATGGAACAGTTAAAAGACACATCATTTAGCTGGGCTATTTACCTATTCAAGCACAGTTTTTGCTTGTTATGTTCTATAAAAATATATTATGTTGAAGAAGAAACAATATAGTAATGGAACAATTCATGCACAGCATGCACATATTAGTATAATCTTAATACTTGTAAATTTTGTTATTAATTTAATTTTTGTTAATAGAGGTGTTACTTGTATGTATATTGCAATCATATGACACGTTCCATAGCCCTATGGCTCTAGCCATACTTTTGGGCTCAAAGGAGCAAGAAATAAATAAATAAATATTATTCACTAGTTAATCCGTAGTTATGGTTCTCTGGGATAGTGTTTCACGACCATTCATTTAACTGTTAAATGGTTTTGTAGGCACAGTGATAGAAAGCTGCACACATATACGTTTAAAATGTTTGGATTATCATTTACAGAAAAAAAAACTCATTTAATCACACTTTTGGTTTTGGCCGTAACGATAAGAGAGTTTCACTTCTGAGTAGGCCCACACGTCCAGCTGTAGTGATTGGTTCCACTTGCCTAGTACAAAATGTACAGGAATATCCCGCATATCCTGAATGGATGGGAATAAGAAAGGAGACGGTCCTCTTGGATGAAGGAAACTGAGTTGTAGTTCGCTCTCGTGTCTGGCCAAGATAGAGGCCAACCACCATACACCACCGTACTCGACAGTTATGTAGTCTGACGTACCTGTTGGTATGCAGAAGACATAAGAAGCTACGCATGATCCGACTCTAGATGTACTACTCTGCTGCTTCTTGAGTACAGTTTTGCTGAAATATTGCAGTCTGATGTAGGTATAAGTCAAGGAATTTTTAGGGTACCAGTGATTGCTCTTGTACCTTTAAATCGAGTAAATATTTTTTTTTCTCTGTCCATATAGTCTTCCGTAGTTGAAAGTTCGAAATGGGTTACCCTGAGTTTTTTGAAAATTTACATAGTCGTTTCGGAGTCAAAATTTGGTCGCTGTAAGGGCGTTGGAAACTTGTTTTAGGAACGGTGTTTGTGTTGGGCTGCACTGCCAACTGAGAAATAGTCGATTTTTTTAAAAGTCTGAATTCTTGCAGTACGAAGGGGATTAGTTTTTTTCTGTAATGTATAAACAGCTGTAGTATTGTTGCAAGCAATCTGAAATGAGAACAATATTGAAGTATTTTAGTAGTGCTTCTTCTTTGTAGTACACTACACATGTGTGGAGTGTAGCTTGAGTACTTGCCCAGTTGAAAGACTGGATTTCATCCCATAGAATGTAGAATTACAAACTACAACAGCTTCGTCTGGATTTTTAAAACTGTTACCATCGTCTGCATTTTTTAAACTATTTGCATAGTATAATTGGTCAAACCAAACAGAACTCCCGACTCTCAAATTTCCAACAGAACTTTCCTAGCTGCTACAGTATATGCCATCTGTAGCTCCCTTACCAGGTACAGACTCTGAATGATTTCAAGCAATTCTTTCAATCCCAAGAAAGATGCTCGGAATGTAAGATTTAATCAGTGCATACATGGTTTTATTATTGTGTTGTGTACTTCGACGGCCTGAATTGAAGTGTAAGTTTCTAATCTCTGGAAATCTATTTAAGTATTTCTGTATAATTGGAGACATGTGCGACTATGGCAAAGGATTTGTGACGCAGGTTTTTGAATAAAGTGCCATATGACTTTTGTACCACTTTCTGCATAAACTAGACCAGTGTGAAGGGTAACCTGTTTCCTTGTGACCTCAAAGACTGTGCTTCAGCAGGATTTCTGCACACAATTTTCAGAGAAATCTATGTGGTAGAGGAGATCTGTACACTGTAAATTCTTCTTTAGTTTTGACATGACTGTATACTGATGTTTGATGTTGAACTTGTTTACTAAATTACCTAAATTTTAATTGACACTTTTCATTTCAATATATTATTACTTGTAAGCTACTCTTTCGTAGTTATCCATTGCTTCACAGTCATTCGTTGGTAATAGTCATAGTAATTTTAACACATGCCTTTATGCTTCAAAAAGCACTGACCATTCGTTATTTGTGTCAACAATTTTCAACACGTGCATTTTCTGCACAATCAATTAAAAACTATTATGTTTAAAACAAAGGCATGTGTCGCGATCACTCACCTTTGGTGTCACTATCCGAAAGCAGCGTATTCTACAAAAGTTAGGATAGCTTATTTGGAAACTGTCTGTGCTGCAACTTATGTGAAGATTTCTGATTAAATTTTTTTTTTCTTTTTGCTTCTGGATACCTTTTCTTACAATGACGCCATTCTTCCCAGTATACAAACACGAGTTGTCCTCCTGATATAGAAAAGTAGTTAGTACATTTTGAATGTATTGTACTCTACTGGTTTTCAATGTTTCATAGCGTAAGTTCTTGGACCGCCATGTGTTAGCCTTTACTACTGAGCGAGAGGAACTCCTTTGCCTTATTTTCCATTGTGTACTTCTTGATAATCTTACCAGACATGACTTTAGTAAATATTTACTTATCTTTTTCGTTCGACTTATACCTCTTATAATTTTGTGGTAACTTTGGGAATCAAACAGGTTTTTTTCTTTCTGATATAGTTTCGTACATTTACCCCTCTTAATAACTCTTTTACTTCAGTTTTATGCGTCATACCTTGCTTGTTTATCACATCTAACATACTTCTTTGGTATCGTTTCTTGTGCCTTTCACATTTCTTTGTCATTTCATAATTTTATGCCTTCAGTTTGATTATTTCACCGCAAGCCTTTGCTCTGTCTCAACGAACGCTTTCCTACCACTCATTTTCTGGGTACGTACATTTTCGTTTATTTTTGTGATGTATTTATATTTTCTGTAACTGTTGGTATAAGTGTATGCACTTGCATGCTCACTTGTCGCTTCATCACTCTTTCAGATCTCTGGTGTATTCAACATGAGTGTTAATTTTTTCTTGTACATTTACTGGTTTTTTTTCTGTTCTCTTATTTCTGTACATTCTTCTGCCACGTGAATCTACGTCTTCCACAAATGTAAATTTTCGTCACTCCTTTGCTTTTGAGAAAATTTCAAGTTTCTTTCTTTCAGTATTCTTAATTTTTTTCTTCTTTATATATATATATATGTATATTCTCTCTTTCTCCTTCGCTTCAACCTCTCGTCATTGCTCAAAGGCTTCTTGAAACTAGCCATGACCTGCAACAATAACATAACACTTGGGTAATGCAATTATACACAGTTACATTATCTCTAGCATGGATTTTAAGTCCTAAGAACTGATGGAAAACATCCAAGCTAATGACAACTGAATGTGTCCGTGCTGTTATCAAATATAAGGTTAAATACAGTTATTATCGATTGGTAAAGAACACTCAATATGGAACTTTGCTTGTATTTTCTAACCTCATTTTGCTTTTAAATTGTTGTGAACGTAATATATTATTAGTCATTTGCCTAGCACTCAAACCATGCTAAAGGCAAAGAATTTTCCTACTTGCCTTAAAAAATTCGTTCACAATAGGTAACACACTTTTCATGTAACTTTCTCTGGAATTATGTAGGCAGTGCAGATAACTTAGTGTACAGGTAAATTAAGTTACTCCAAAACAATCGAAAACCAAAATATCTCTTTTATTTATTTTTTTTATTTAGAGACTTTTCAACACTGTCCACACTAAAGACACAATAAATTAAGGACAATATTTCAAACACATTTAACATAATTTTTAACAAAGTAAGAGACAAAATGTGAACAAATCAACCCTCTGTAAATGTTCCTATGTGGCTGGCCGTAGTTCATTATTCCTTATTAAAGCCATTATTTGAAAATTCATTGATCTGTAAAAGCTTGGTTGGGAACATCCATGCTACTGGACATTTTACAGAAATAAAAATGTATAGCATTAAAAATATAAAATAGTTATCTAAATTTATTCACATCAATCTGTGCAACAATTAAAAAATGAGAATCTTAAATTTTTTTATAATTAATGCTCTGAGATCCAAAATGCAGATTTTACTGCTAATAATAACAATAACTATTACAGTACCGTAAAACGAGGTGAATATGATTAAAATTTGAAACACATTTCTTGCCAACAACTTTTATTTATAAAAGTTACGTCCCAGTCAAACTACTTGTCAACAGCATTAATTTGCCTATCAGGAAAAAAAGTTTGTAAAGCAAATATTACACTGATAATGTTGTTCTAAATGTTTTGATCCTATTCACCCAGTTTTACGGCACATGGATAAGAGAGAAGGTATTACACAGCAGTTACCATGTATGTGCGCACGCGCACATTATATATCAATATTTGTTCCCGTTCAGGCACATCTCAGTTCCCGAAACGTCAAACTTGTTGTCGAAGGAAGCCTGCTTTGCTACTTTTCGCCTGTTTTTCTTTGTTGTGCTGTCTGTGTTCATATTCATTCGTGTCTCCCGTCATTTGTGTTGTCACCGTTCTCGTTCCGTTTCGTCGCCATTTATCACATATCATGTGAATTATTTTGTTTCATTTTATTGTAGTTCAGTGCTAGACGCAAAAACTATATTACGTTTCAGAATTAATTTATGTCGTCTTTCTGGACACGACTGTGTTCCATTCCGGAACCATACGTACGTTATGTTTGGGGGTTGTTATTGTTTTTTCTACTGCCAGATATCATCTGTGTCAATCTTGAGATGTGGTACATTATTTGCGTTGTATTGGCATACAAAGCAAATCGGCAAACATATTAATTTGTTTAGTAATACAGCGGTTCTTTATGTGTTCAAAAGGGTGCACTAACAGTGAAAATTTAATCAGCAGCGAACGTGTGGAGATTATAGTTTTATGGTTAAGAAAGTAATTTAATGTTATAAGTTTTGGCTACCTGTTCTTTGTTCATATATTCGCACTGGGTGCGCCAGTTTTCAATTTTTTATTGCAGCATATCAAACGCGAAACTCGAACTGGGTTTGGAAATGAAATTTCTTCATTGGAAGTCCAACGATTTGTAAGTTATTTTCACGTTTAAAGTCTGAACTATATATTTTGATGTAATTTTTGTCAAATTCTTAAATAAATAGTTTTCCGGCTAGCTTTCTTCCTCCGTTTTTGTGAAATTTTGAAAATATCTAAGAACATCTAATATTTTGGTGTTTTGTCTTCACAACAAAGTTGTTCTTTTCGTATAGATTCTTTTGGATTTGTAATCATATATCACATGTGTTACTAAGACAGACACTAGTTTAAATTATTTTATATTTTTTTGAATTTATGACATAAATGCATGCCTTATGAAAACCAACATCTGTTATTGTATATGTATGCTTATCCAGGTAAAAACAACCTGTAATTAACACAAGGGACACAAATCCAAATAGTGTGTTCATTTAAGTGTCAAGTTTGTTGCTGAATGCAATGATTCCAATTCCAAAGTTACGAGATAGAAATGTCATGCATTAGTGTTGGGATCATTATCTTTAGAGATTGCTACTGCTCACTTACATTACTCCTGACACTGACACAAAATGATCATACATACTTCATCTGCAAGCGTGTATCCATGTAAGTAACAGAACTCCCAGGCCTACGCACAACAAAGACACTATAGTGTATAATTGTTTGTAGGAACGTTGGTTGGACACCACGTTATACAGTTGTCAATACATCATGTCTTCCTACATTGGTTGGCTACTTCATTTTCAGCAGTTGATTAAACATATCATCCTAGGTCGATCTCAGCATTTTATAAAATATTATCGTTCCACCTTTATTGGCAAATAAATTATCTCACCTATAATTTGCACGTTTCATTGCATTCATTACTTGATAAAATATGTCTTCGTATATTGATAGACCACTATGTTCTCAGTAGTACATCAAACATTGTCTTCCTCCGTTTTTTGAATAACCTTCATAAACTGAAATATTTTAAGGATTTTTTTATTATTTACCATTCGCAGTTGTAAAAGAAGAGACAGGTACGACAGACGAACAATATGAGTCGACATTGCGTTCAGTATAAATGTTCATTTTACTACTAATATAAATAAAGTACTGGAAACTTAAAACTATGCTTCTGTTTCGTGTGTTCCCTGAAGACTGTAATCATAATTTTGGACAGTAACATTTACCACTTTCCAAAGTGTATCTTTTTTCTTTGCATATACATTGACATATGTATATACCTATTTACATATATGTATATATATGCATATATATGTATATACGTATATTTATGTAAATATAAATTCATACGTATAAATAAATATATACGTATATTTATGTATATATATGTATACACATATACATATATATATATATATATATATATATATATATATATATATATATATATATATA